>JANSTX010011689.1:0-18445 GCA_027564355.1 Penthetria funebris
AAATACAATAGACTCTTGGAACTTCGTTCCCAGGGCCTAAAAATGTGTAATCCGAGCTAAATAAATACCAATGATTTATACGTTTAAATTTATTTTAAAAAAACGTGATCTCTATTCAGTCTATATTTTTAAAAAAACGTGATCTCTAGTCAGTCTATTTATGCACAGTTATATTTTATTTGTATTGAATTTTATAACCTTTTCTATTTCAAATTTCACTAGTCATAAGTCATAATATCTTCAGTTGACTTCGGTTGATCGAAAACCTTATTGGCGATCATGAATAATATTATTAGATTCGAAATATACTATGATTTGGAAGCTTTAATTTACGGTCCCTTGTTTTCGAAATTGGAAACAACAGGATGGTTTATTGTTGGTTATGAGTGTCCAATCCGTATATTAAACGATATACACGTTAAGTTAAAACATTTGATAATTGATTTTTAATATAAAATTTAATGATTTTCGGTTCGTTGTTCAAATCATTTACAAAATAGTGATATTAAATTAAAAAAAATTTAATAAAATAGTTGTAAGTAATTTAGACCACAACGTTCAGTTTGTGTTATCCTTTATTATTATTTACAGCATAAACGTATTCGTAATATTAAATCAGTAACCCATACTTATATTAGTATGCATATCTTTATAGTTATCTGTGGTTATTGATTATTTTTTTTGGTCGGTTTCAATTAAACTTTAGAAAGCTTCATCTTAACATTAGACACCACCAGGATTTTAAGCAAAAAAAAAAAACACTCCGTTCACGGGTAGTCAGTCTCTCATTGTATTTTGTTTTTCTTTTTTTTTTTTTTATAATTTTGGACTTTAACAGATTTTTTGTCAAAGATGGAATCAGAATTCTTAATATATCATAGTTTGTTGTTATAGGGTTACTTGTAACACCAACCTGAGTAGAGGTTACAATTTTCTTCATATTAGAATTTTTATTTGTCATCATACATAGATAATAAGTTAATTGACAGACTTTGGTTTTTGTGTTAAAACATATAAACATAAAATTATTATCTTAACAATTTTGCTTTATTGATTAACTTTTGTCGTCAATTTAAGTACAGCAAATTGTTCGGAATACACCACCCTCGCGTTTAACTGTTTTATATTCAACTTGTTATTATTATATGTATCTTTACACTTTAGGTTTCTATTAAGGACCCATAATGTGTACTTCTAAATATCGATGATAGCTTTGTGTTTACTTATGAAAACCGTCCGAAACTTTCACTGTTATCATGATATTGACTTGTAATAAAAATCTGTCATTGATATAATTATGTCTATATATTTATCTATGTACAAAACACTTGACAATATTTACCATTATTCTAATAAATTTAGGAAAAATAAAAAATAAAATACACTTCAAATCATTGAGTTGTTTAGGACGGTTTTTTTTTATGATTTTATTGATACAATATTTAAATGATATACTCGAAATCTCTTTGATATTAACAGCAACTATCCAAGTTTATTTATGATATTTAACATTTCCTAATGCCACCGTATGGTATAATTGCTATGCAAATATATTTATTTGATTAAGTTACATGTAAAGGTATGTGTCTATTAGTGATTACATATTGATAACATAATATAAAATACATGATTTTAGTTTATAAATCAAATTTGATAAAATAATAGATAAAATAATTACATTATAATGTGCAAATGTATGACCATATTGTCATAATTTGTACTGTAATTGTAATATATATATGTGCCGAGGATGATATCGACAGATATTATTATAGTCATCTTCAACCATATCCTTCGTAATATTAATATACCATATGGTGTGGAATATTATATAATAATAATAATAATTTCAAATAGTAGGTAACAATTATATTTATGGTAACAATGATGTTAGCCTACAGACCATACGAGTATATGTGCTTTTAGCCGAATTATAGAGGTGAAAAAAAGTTCCTACAACATTCATACGGATTTAATACTCTTCAGTTTGTATCATCATTACCATCTCAAAACATTTACACTTAAAGGGTGCGTAGGGCGGACATTAGGATGCTAATTTGCCATTTCCAATACAGATAGTACCTGATGGATCACCTGACGCACCAAAGATGGAGAGAGCAGTTGCATTCGTTGTACTAAACTGAATTTGAAAAACTGACACATTGATGTGCGATGAAATAATGATATTGTACGAAGTATGGACACTATACCTTTCACTAAGTTTTCTCAAAACTTTTCCACTCGATACTCATGAAATTTGAATACTGGAGAATTTATGATAATATACACTATGTATTGCCGCCTTATACATAAATGAACTATTTGTTTTATTCTAGTTTTATTTATTGAATTTAATAAAAAACTATGTATATAGATTTTATTAATCATATGCATTATATATTCGAGTATATTACCCGTAATCCTTAAATTATTCTCATTGAATTCACTATATGGGTACTTATAGTCGTCCTCTATATACTAAACAGTTGCTATTTTGTTAGTCAGATTTACCATCACGCAACAATAATAACAATGCAAAAGGTTAAGGGATTTACGATAGTTTTACATGCTTCAAATAATTTAATCCGCATTTATATCTTCCTACTGTTCAATTATTATTATTATTATTATATTCGGGGGTTACTTTTCTTATGCGCTTTATTACTTACATACTACGAAGTATTTATAATGGTAAACAAATTATCTTAAGAAAAATATCCGATCTTTTTTTTTGTTTCTCAAACATTATTATGTCAAACAAAACAGTTTCTTAAGCTGCTACTGTGACTTACAATATGTGCATATCGCTAACTTTATGTAAAATGGATTAAGATGAAAAAGAAAAAGGTGCCCGGTAGGTGAATCAACCGTGTATATAATATACATTGAATTTAAGCTCTAACATTCAACCTTCGTTGAAGAATGTCATTTTGATTATTTGTTATTATTCCGGTTGAATTAATATTTTTATTTTATGCATACCTAGTCGTATATTGGTGACTTAAAATAGGTGGGATCAAAAAGGTTCCATCACATTCGTATAGCATATATTTATCTTATTTTTTGTATTCTAAATGTTATGATGTGCATGTCTTTCAAAAAATTCATAATATATTAAAAATCAAATTAATATAAGATTATCAAATAAATATCTATATGCATAATTACTGTGTAAATATAGGTACTATTAGTGCCTGCAAATTGAAAACTACTAAAGTTTTATATTATACTCGTCTCACATAACATTGATGATAATTCTTGAACTGGGTGTGAAGGATAGTGGAAAAAGACCAATTGAAATTGATACACATGTTATTTATTTTGAACAACTGATAACTATAAGTAATGCGTTGTGAGCTTTCGGTCTAGGTATTACGTGAGCGAACCTCATTAATCTACAGTGCAACTTTCAAATTACTTGGAATATAATTGTTTTAAATTCTATACATCAATGACCATCTTAACTTTCTCATCTTCGTAATTTGTATATTTTATGCATATGGTGACTTCTAGCAGCCACACATTTAGAACCGTGAGAACCGTTTTCTTTTGATGCCATTTTTCGATTACATAAAATTCCTGACACTGATTTTGCTTATTGTTATAACTGATATAAATATTTATGACGCAGCAATCTGCAGTAGATATGATATTTCACATAATGCCTTTAGCAAAGGAACCATTGGATTGTGTTATAATTAAATAGAAAATGTATGTATTAGTGTGGTATATACGTAGTCTGTTCTGCTTCAATACCACAAATTCGACAGATTTTTTTTCCAGTTCTATTTGACTCTCATTTAATATACATATGTCATATCTGCTACAAATAACATAAACCATGGAATGGATCCTGTATTATAGCGGAACGATGTGGAGATTTTTTTTTGTCATTATCTCTGTAATTTTAAATCATTATACAAAGTCAACAACGAATTCGATCTCATTATCTGAAATATTATTAAGATCAAAATATATCATTTCCCATATTTTTAAGGCTTCGCACATTCGTTTAAGAGCTTATTTAATCTAATTGAATTTTTATTTTTCACGCTATTATTTACTTTTCTGTCAACAATAAAAACATTCTCGTTCTCATCTTTTAGAGATTTCATAAAATTTCTAATTTTATAGCCAAAAGATATATGACTCTAGAATTTGAAGTGATAACCACTTTTTTTGTTCCACATTTTACCAGTTTATATATTCCTAGAACCTGACAAGAGCGAGTTCTTTGTGCAAGTTTTCTTTCTCCGTATGTTATTCTGAACCTCGCACGCAGTGTTGAACCTCCAATTTTTATTTTAGATGTGCATATAACCATTTGACATATACAAAAATATTGGTTTTTATTAATCTTTGCAATCCGTTTTGAAGTCATTGCACAAAATCTATGGTTCGCAATTATTCTGACTAATGCATCTTAAGTGCATTATAAGAATATCATTTCTTACAGCTAACTTAAATCAATTGTTTTTAATGTCGTTCCGCCGGGTTTTTAATTTTGTTTTGTTTTAATTCGATTTCTGCTTACCAGATTTCAAGTTTTTGACAAAATGACATTCTGATAATTATGTTCTTCTGATACAGAAATTTAAAATGGTGTAAAATATAATAATGCTATTCCACTCTGATACTATTGAGGTACGACAAACATATTAATGTGTCCATTTACATAATTATACATTACATAAAAAGAAATTGGATTCATTGAATGGAAATTCCCATTAAATTGGTGGTAAGTCTTTTGAAAACTGCATCTTTGTGATCGTATCGTATGGTATGTAGTTCATCTGCAAATAAAATGTTAGACATTTGTGGTGTTCACCGATCGACGTTTTCTGTTTATTATAAATATACACTTATTCACGATTCTTTTTATTTACTATTTATTCATGATAGTTAGAAGTGTATTGACCATGATGTTTGATGAATTTTGAAAAGGATTTCATCTTTATCGCTATGAAATCTAATTATCTGCGGTATATCTGGTGTAGCTTTATAGTATATCTTATAATACATTGTTGATAGTTACTGTCTAGTATAGTAATTGTATAGTATTTCGTCTGTATCATGCCATTAGATTGTCTAGGAAGTTCATTGAAAGGTGTTATTTATCTTCAAGTATTTTGATAGAATCTTAATCATTTTAAAAATGCCTCGTCAATTTTAGATGATGATTTTATAACATTACTTGCTTGTAGAATTTCATCGGATTGGCATTTTAAATTGATTTATAGCAAATAAATCAATTTACTATAAATAAGAATATAGCTGTCAATAATATTGTATGGTGACAACTTTTGCAAAAAGATTAAAAATAGTTGCGGTAACTGATTAATCTTATACAAATTAAGGTAAAAAAATGATGTTTTTTTAAAAAAATTTTTTTATTGTTTTCGTTAAATCTTTTGATCTTACCTTAAGCAAATCTTTATATTGGTAAAATATCCTCAAGAATAATGACCAATAAAGAAAAAATTATACTTTGATTAATTTAAAATCATATAAAAACCACATCAAACGCATAAAAGCATCATTGACACTCTGTTGATTAAATCACAACTTTTGTTTTCGAAAACCACACACTAATCAGTCTTAAATAAATACTAAAATAAAATAAAAAATACATTTAAGTTAAAAAAAAAAAAAGAAAGAAAATGTAAATGTAAAATATTAAATTAAATATATAAAAAGTCTGGTCTCAGATAAAGCCGGCGCCGTACAAATCGAATCATAGTCATTTTTGAATTTGAATTTTCTTATTTTTTATTCTTGGCATTTTATAGATTTAGCTCATTATTTTTATATACCGAAATAAAAATTGAAATTTTTTTATGAAACAATAATATTTTTTATTATCTTAAAGGATAAAAAAAAAAACAATTTTCTTTTTTGTTTTTTACTGAATGTTTATTCTCTTCATCATCGGTATATATAATTTTTGACTATGTACAAGAAGATAAGATGAAGAACCAAAAGCATCCATCTCAAAGCCAATGTTAAAGAACCGGAGATCCAAAATGATCTGTTTTTTTTTTTCTTCTAATCTTAGTATTAAATTGTGAACATTTTCGATTTTTTTTTTTGTCTTTATTCTGTTGAAATCCAAAATACGTAATGTTAAAAATATTTCAAGAATTTTGTATTATCTTAAAATGTATAATTCCCGAATATTTATTTGAAGATATTGAAATATGTTGTCATCGTTTTAATGGCATTCAAGTGATAGTTTTATTTTTGAGTATTAAAAAAAAATATATGTAAGAAAAAGAATTATAAATGTACTAATTTAAACCTTTAGTGAATCTCTAAAAATTCTAAATGATTGATTGAATCTTTGGCAACAATGTTTACAGATAATATAGTAACGATTTCAAGCACATTCAAAGTGCAACTGTTTACGTTGCCTCTAACAAAATTTCAATTTACTATCACTAGATTAAACTTAGCTAAAATAGTCGGTGCTAGGATGCTAAATGGTAGTATCTTCAACAATTGCCCTTGTCCACGATTTATACCCTCACTTCATTTCACATCTTAGTACTTTATTGGCAGTTTTTTTTTTTTTTTTTTAAATCATTTATTATGACTATAACTCCCCATCATTATAAAATTAAATTAATTATATTTGTTATTTTGGCCAGTTCTCCAGGTTTCGTTTTTTTGTAGTCTTCTTTCTATCACAGGAATTGAAGATGTTAGTCGGCCATACCATTCAACGCCAACAACATATGCCAAAAGATAACTATATTGAGAAAGATAGGTAATGTCACCATATGAGAACATTTCTACTGGTAAAATTATAGATAATAGAAAATAGATAAAGTCATACATCAGTAGTGAGAATATGTGACAACTTGCCCTGCTTTCATAAATACTACATGGAACTACACTCCGTATTTTATTTGGCAAAATCTGAAGGTCATCTTTCGAGACATTGTTGAATAAGACAAATAAAAATTCGAATGTCTGTCAAATGATACAGACGGATAAAGAGCAATAATTTAAATTAAATTAAATCATAATACATCAAAGCTTAAATTACTGCACCTGTCAGTTCAGTTTTCTTTTTCCCCAGCGTCCCTATTATAATTGCCCTATTTTAGATTTAACTAATTCAGTTGAGTATTGCACTAAACCTTGCCTGGCTATAGTTTATTGTTAAAATGATTTGAGTAACCTGGATGATATTCGATAAACATAACTTAAAATTTCAAAATATTTTATTTTTAAGTTTTTTTTTAGCTTTTGTATCAGGCTCAGTTTGCAATACGTAAGGGTCTTAGTATTACTAATTTTTATAAAAATCGTAATAAAGATTTTTGTACTTAACATTAAAAACGGTATTACATTTTCTAATTTGAACTATTATTTTACAATATTCGTTCGTATTTGATGCAAGAGGGGTTCTAAATTCATATATAAATCATACATGTTCCCTTTTGACTGATAAAAGTATACTTAGTTTGTAACCCAATTTGCAGTAGGTTTATAAGAAGGATATATCTGCTAGACAAAGTTTATATAGTTGATGAAGTGTTCATAGCTTTTAGTGTGTTTTAGTTTTTATTTTATGTGACATTAATTTTGCAGTTTGGGGCACCTATTTTTTGTTTTATATGCGGCTATTATTTATTTCATGATAATACCTTATGAAATAAAAAGTACTTGGAATTCTTCCATTACGTATATCTATAAATGGATAGTGATGATTCTTCTGGATGATTTTTATAAATACATTGTTTATTTGTATTTCACATTATGCCACTAAGATACAAAGTTTTACTATTAATCTGATTGATTTTTGACCGTATGACTTTGCATTCAATTAACTTATGTGGTTTTCATTATGAATGATGAAGTTGATGTGAGAGTTAACTGGTATTGATCAGGTATTGATCTATATATGGTAACCACAATTTATTCACTACTGCTGCACACCATTCAACCTAAACAGTCCGCTAAATCATTATATAGTAAATTGTTAAAATAACGTCAAAATTGCCATAATGGGATGTCGTGACCACTTTTAAGTAGTCATTTAATTCTTTACTGATCAATAGTTTTTCTGTATCCAAACCTGATCATTCCCCGCATTTATAATTCAATTGTAAGTATATTTTTTATATCCTCTACAACTATCAATCTAATTTATAAGTTTCTGATATTTTTTTTTTTATTTCTAATTTGAATGCTTTCTTCATATTGTATAAAATATAACAAGTTGATGTTATGTTTTTTTTTTTTTTTTATTCAATTTTATAATTATTTATACACGTATGTTGTGTTTTTTAAGCTGATTTTTTATGAAGTGAGCCCATTGTTTTATCTATCCATATGGCATTTATTGAACGTGTGAATATTACATGAAATTATATAGGGAAAAAACCAATATGAAATATTGTAGCATCGTAGAAAATAGTACTTGTCATGATGGTATACGACGAATAGACTTATTTTCACTGATAATTTATGCAAAATCATCTTCAGTACAGAATTTATTTATAAATTATATAAAAGACCTCTATTTTTTAGTTCATACTATTTTTTTTTAAATATAATAACTAGAACATTGCGTGGTAATTCCATCTAAAACCACGCATAGAATATAATAAAATTAAACCGAATCATACTCGATCAATTTATTTTCATAAAATAAGATCCAATTTTTTAGGGATTGATTTTATCCTACAACCTATACGGTTGTTTTTTTTTTTATTTAGTTTAATAAAATAAGGGACGAAAATTATGCCAAAACATTAATATTAATTATAATATGAGATAATAAGAAAAATGACACCTTCAATTCGATATTTAAGGGTAAGGATACTATTATACATTCAAAATCCACTTGAAGATATATTTAACTATCAACTTTCATAGTCATATTCGTTATAAAATTGTAACAATGCATCAAAGTCACTGTGCATGTTATTTGCATATTCAACGTAAATTGATCGAGATATTCTCATATGACTATTTTTATCAGTGATGGAAATATCCAATTGGATATCAATTCGAACGCAATGTGAACACGAATTAAGATCACTTAAAATAATTACAGCAAATTGGTGTCACAGGAATCAGTTGTTGTTGCATTGCATATACAATCAGTTGATACAATGAATCTGGTAAAACTTTAAAATGTGTTCATGCTAAAGTTCTTGTTGATTGCGTTTAATGACTATGTGATAAGTAAATAATGAATAATCATTACGTGGCAGTGCGACAATTCTGAAAATTGGCGATATCCGTCATTAAGGAAGTTAAGAATACTTGTTAGAATCGCAATCGCATAAATTAGAATTGTGTCCCATTTTAGGTAATACTTGGTTATTTGAATATAATCAATGGATAATTAATTGCACAAAAAACTAAACATATTTAATATCTATACAAGAAGTCATAGTACATTCAATAATAAGAATATAAGAAACATAATCCAGAAACGAAAAATATACTTGAAACATTTGCCAATATTTACATAACCATAAATTGAAATTGAAAACTGCATTATACTCGTAGCATATTTTTGTAAATGGAAAGAAAATTCATGAGAAAAATCTATTTATCTAGAAAATATTATTAACTTAAGAAATTTTGATTATCATTCAACAGAATGATATAATCATAAAATAATATTTGCTGATTGAGTTCTTGAGAAAAGTTACGAAAAGAATTCTTATTACGAGTACGTATGTTGGCAAAGGATGTACTCGTAGTATGAATATATACATTTATTTGCTTAGAAAATATTTTTAGTTATTGCATTTTAAATAATTTATCTGAAAACTATATAAACTGCAATTATCAAAAGATTAAACTTTTCTTTAGTTTAATCGATATGATTCAATGCCATCTAGCATAACAGGAATAGAGCAAAAAAAAGGTAGAAATCGCCATTCTCCGGATTGGATGCGTATCATAAGAACTCATTTCGACACAATACGAATAGAGCAAAAGGCAGAAATCGCCATTCTCAGGATTGGATGCATATCATAAGAACTCATTTCGGTCATTAAACTATACTAAGAAAAATTCGATGATCAACTGTACCGTTAAGATCATATATAAGCACTTACCAAACTGTATAAATTATAATATAAGATATAATTGATGATAATATTAACAGTTGACTTTCAGATCAAATTAATGATCGTATATTTACATTATTAATTTGATTGTTTATTCAATAAGAATGCAATTATAATAATCAATTTCAGATGTTAAATTCGCATAGAGTGCCTTGATTAAATAAAAATTGATATCATGACTAAAGGTTTTTTTTGGGCAAGGCAAACGGTTTCTTACCAGTGATATTCTATTTCAATTTAGATAAATTTTGCGATTTTACCACTAAATATTTGCATATGTAGTCCTCTACACTTCATTCGGTAGTAAGTATATTTTAATCATACATACTGGAGCGAAAAGAGCTACTACAATGTTTCAAATTTGCATAAACATGTAATTTTAATTTTCAAAGCCACAATATGTGATGGAATTTTGTGGAAGTCAAATCAAAAGGGCTAGTTAAATAATTATACCAATAGTAGTTTGTATCCCATATTATATATTTAACTATATTTTTATTTAATAGGTTCTTTTAAATTAACTCAAAAATAATACAAAATTACCACATACACGATTTAAGAGAAATACTCGAATATCGAGCATACAAAACATAGTAGCGATCTCAGCAAAATAATTAGCGAACAAAAATTTCTTGTATGCTTGATCGAGATCTAAGTGAGTGATGACTCATAAATTATATAAATAAAAATTGAAATTGTAATTTGAATTCAGTCCAAGAGGTGATAGCTTCGAGTACCAATTCATATTAGTGGTCATATATATATTTTTTATTTATTGATATTTCTATTGGCGAACTCGTACTACTTCTTGTAAACACGAACAAAATTAAGCATATTTGTATGTTGTATCTTTTTTGTAGAACTAATCCCGAGAAATGCACCTAATTACCACAGCAGCACACACATTATATACGTATATACATTCCAAACACACAAGACAAATAAATTTTGATTTTAACAAGATTAAGTCGCCAATTAAAAATTTGAGCTTTTATAGAAATAATAAGAATTCTCGCATTAGAATAACTTGAATTAAATTTGCAATTAGTGACAAGAGGTCGTTAATATAAAAAAAAAAACGAAAATAAAGTAGTGAATAGAATGGAGTTTGGCAGGAATAATGAAAACAAACTGAAATGTATCAGAGGTGACAATGAATAACTTAAGATGTAAGATTCGATAATTAAATCTCCGGTTAAATTTTGTTAAAAATCCTAGACACATCAGCTGAAATTACTGGAGGATCACCGGGCATATATAAGTCTATATTATAAATTTTAGATAGTAAAATCATAATGTTTGCAGTTCAGTTTACCCTCTAGATCAAGAACTGTATTTACAATCATAAAAAATATTGTTCAATTACGAATTTGGAATGATTTGGAAGTTAATAAATTTTTCTCAAGAATATTATCACATTTAGTACCATGGATAGCTGAAAGAAAATCTTGCGTAAAATGTCTAAAACTTACCTAAAACTCTTGAATTCGATCGTATATTTATTGTCGGCTATGTAGCAGTTGAGATAGATATTTATTTTGAATGGAATCACTTGCCCATTACTGGATTACATAATAAATTTGGGTATAATTAAAATTTTATCATTTTTTTCTTTCTTCTATTCTATTAAATTTTTATGTGTGCAATAAAATGTTCATTAGATGTTGTTTCCGTTTTACCATATATTTTTAAAATTGTCGCAATTGAAACCCAAAATTATAAATTAATTAATACTTTATAATTTAGATAAGTTTATTTATTATAGGTATTTTTTGTTTTCATCCAAATTATAGCTACAAGCATTTCCTTTTAATCAATTGCAAATATCTATGGGTAATGCTTTCTTATATAGTAATTTGCTGAAAGAGAAAGTTTCCAAATTTAATGATTAAAACTTCAAATTGTTTGATGTTACCTACATATATACGAATGAGTATTCAATAATTTAACAAATTTGAATAAATTAAAAAAAAAATTTACTTTGATTTTGTAGAATATTTTATATTTGCGAATTATATATGAACTTGTACAACATTTGTAAATAACAAAGATTTTATATTAGGGGCTGATATTAAAATATCTATGTCATTTTTTTTTATTATTAATAGTATTAAAATATTCACAAAGTGAATTTTTTGCTGAATTTATATTAGTGAAATCGAGGATATTTGATTGTATCTAATAAATTATCATTTCATTATTTTAATCTATTATTTCACATGTATAACTTATGTATGGAAAGGATTCCCTGATATAGACTTCAGTTTTTACATAGACGAACAGTTAGATTTTAGTGAATACACAATGGGTGGATTCTTTGAGGAAGATTTGGAAGATGTGACGGCAAAAGCATTTTATATAAATTTGACTACTTTTAAATTTGGAGGTTTTACAGTTAACACATTACACTTGGTTATTGTTCGCAAATTATTATTTTTCGAATTGAAGAAAGTGTTGCAACGTTTCAGGAAATTAAAGATGCATTCCATTAAATAGCATTTAGTTGCAACATAAATCATTTTTTGTAATTGAGGTATTAATTTTGCAAATTGATATACTATTGAAACTCACAATGGAACTCAAACAAATAAGAAATATTATGATAGAGTGGACATTCTTTTATATCTGCGTGATTGGTGCTATCACAACTTCTGATTATTAATGAACATTTAAGTTAGACTAAAAATGAAACAATTATATTTCTAGATATATTCGAATGATTTGATGATTCTTAGTTGGTACCTAAATTAATATGGTTAACATTAAATTTAATATTCTGGTACAATTTGTATGACCATTCAAATCATTCTTTTTTGAATTACCATTCCCTATTTGGATTCACATACATTTTACGCTTATGATCATTTATTTGAGGTCATTAAGAAACTCTGGTAGGTAATTCTTTTGTACCTATACTTCCATTTCACATAAAAAAGTAAAAAAAATAAATGAATTATTACCGTGAATGTGATGATTATTCAATTTTTTTAGGGTGTAAATTTCTTCAGATTTCAGATATCAATCAATGTAATATAATTTTGGGTAATGAGAATGTGTCATATGGTATTATTCTGTAGAAGTATGTAAATATAAGTGAATATTATACAATATGATGGATTAAAAAACAGAATGGCAGGCAATATGCTTTCGTTATTAATAGTATTTTAATATTCATATGCTATACCACATCGATAAGCAATTTTTAAAGAGGGAACTTAAATTTTACCAATTATACATTTGTATGCAAACAGAAATTAATTTGGATTTACTATTGTAGAAAGACAACGAGGGATTTAACTCACTAAGTTCAATTTATTTGCATTCGAAGTAACGACATTACGAAAATTAAATTGATATGTTCAACAAGTGCTATATCTATATGTGATCAAACTCTGTGAATTAAAACTCACCTATAGACAATCGATTAAAATTTGCTATCGATGTTCATTTAGCTATCATAGCTATATAAATATTAGTAGCTTCAGTTCTGTCAATTTCTGTTTCAATATCTTTATCTTTGCCTTTTCCCAGTAAACTTCATCGTAAAGCTTCACCATTTGACTTGAAATGACAGGATATTTTATTGAGCCAAAGTGTAAACAACACATTTTTTTTATAATTAATTTCATGACAAAAAAAGAGTATTTGAATTTTAGTACATTATGTTTTCAAAAAACTTCTGACGCACATAGAATCCTTGTGAAGACTTACATAAAATCTTTGACCATACTCTGTCGAAAACAATTTGAAGAATTTTTTGGTTTCGACTCTTTAAAAGTAATGATTTTGATATTGAAGATAAAGAGCGCTATAATGCACATAAAAAGCTTGAAGACAAATTATATTTGAACCATTACTCGATGAAGATCCATGAAAGAATATGAGCAGAATCATTATTAGCAATGGAAATTATTCAAAAGCAACAAAGAAGGTACATACAGTTCTAAACCTAGTTAGTTGGTGATATATTTTAGTATCTACGAAACTAATAACACTCTAAATCTGTGTATTCATTAATAACTTCAAATGTTACAGATGTATGTTGATAATGATTCTGAATTAATCTTTTATTAATTGATCTATATCTATATTCGTGACATGGTAGACTCTATATTTACTTCTAAACTTATTGGTCTGTATATTGATTTTATATTGTTATATACTAAATACATCCCTTCAATTTATTCAGTGAACTCAGCCCGATCAAAATACCTATTTAGACCGCAACAAAAGTCAAATAAATCATAAAACTAAATCATAATGTTTATTAAGTCACTAAATAGTACTATAAAGTATATTAATTGTGGAAGAAGATCAACCCCATTATAATAGTAATAAACAGCTGATGTCCAACAAATAGTTCAAATACAGCTATAAATTTACACATCTGCTTTAAATGTTTGGATAAACTAACCATAAGAATCGCATGAACAAAATCAACATTAAATTTAAATGTAATATGACATGCACATGAGAATTCAAATATGATACACGTATAAGATATAAAGTATATAATGTACAATATATTTTTAAGTCCGATAAAATATCCTACATTGGATATATCTTTAGGAAAAAAAAAAAAAATTAATGAAAATGCCTCACCCAAGCCAAGGTGAATCATTACATGCAATACGTACATGGTTCATATTTTGTAATATCTCTTCGATCACGCAATTTTGTGATTGTTTGGTATATTAATACAATTTCTGTGTCATGTTGACTTATGGAATTATCACAGAGGATTAGAATTATTTACTGAAATTATGTTGGATTATTATATTTTCTTTGGGTTTTTATTTTTTTGGCTTTTTTAAATCAATATCGATTTTTTAAGGATTTGTCTAAAGTTATGTGTATATTTATTTTAATTTTTTCGCTTCTATAACTTCACTGGGGAATTGAAGTTATTCGTTTTGAATATATATTTGATCTCTTCATGAATTTAAAATTCAAAAAGAACCATTCCAAATCTAATATTTAGCTATATGTATGAGAAAGAAATTTTTGGTTTGGGACAGGTATCTACAAATAGAGTGATATACATATGACGTTTATCTGCACTTAGGTGCTGTTATTATTGAATTCAAAATATCATTTTCGCCAACTTAGCTGAGGCTGAACCACATTTTAACTGTTCAACCTAAGTGTATGAAGTGCATTTGCATATTATTGCTCATATGTTAAAACTTATATATCAATATGCAGAGTGGCACCACTGTCATCATTTGGTTGCCTAATAGGGGCTGTAATTCGTCGACAAATAAAAAAGAAATCTGAAGTTTCGTGTTTCTGAAACTAATTGTTAATCGGTATGTGTACAAGACTTGAACGCCTACAAATATTATCGTATAAGAGACCCAATAATTCGTGAATAAATGTAGACCTTGTGATGATGAACAAGTTTGTTAACTGGACTGGATGATGGCGATTACATTAAAAAAAAAAAATCTATGTATGTAACAACTTTTTTTTTTTTTGAAATATATCAGTGACATTCTTGTAAAATAAAATTCACCCCTATTTTAAGAACTCAACTCAAATACGAAATACTCTACAATAAGCATTTATAATAAAGGATGTCATAAAATGATTGTTTTGTTAGCACAAAATCATTGATATTAATTTTTTTTTTCAATGTAGACACGTGTCCATTGGTTAAATTAATATCAAAACAAATTATCTGAAAAATTAAATAAGAATATTTTATGAAAAGCTATAATAGAGTCCTTTTTAATAGATAATTAAATAATCAAATGAATATATATAATAATAGCTTTTGAAACAAGTGCGGATTAGGATCTTAGGATCGACGATAATACACTTACAAATTGAGATGGAAAACATTTTTAAGTCCATCATCATTAGATAATAAGCGGTTGATATAAATATTGTGACAAATAGATGTTTCAGTTCCTTACCAAAATCGACTATCGACATATGTGATAAGTTCTAATATTGTAGATTGTACTGTACTCTACCCCTCATAATTCAATATAGTTTTCATAATAGTTTTCTTTCTTACAAAATGTGCATATTTTATAATTTCAAATATAGAACATGATACTCGTATATGTCCTTAAACATACATTCATATATAGAATATCTATATGTATCGTCATGAAATGTGGATTAAGGACGATGCTGCTGATTTTATTATCTATAGATAGATAATAAAGAATAGAATAACTGATTTTCTTTTACTGATTTAATTTAGTTCCATTATTTGTACTTTAACTCAAGATGTATACATTGAAATCGATATTTTTCACTATTGCATGTATACACAAATAAACCATATGAAAATGAATGGTATATAAAAGGGGTGAATTTGTATTAAATTTCATAACAATCGAGAGTCACAAACGTAAATATCTCAAATTCCATAAATAATATTTTAAGAAAAATATGGTTAAATTCAATCGATAGACTATTAAGATAAGGTAAATGGATATCTAAATTTAAATCAAAAGACCAAAAATTGATCTTACCGAATTGTTTATTCAACCCGAATGAATTTCAAAATGTGGAATATGAATGTGTGATTGTTGCGACTACTATAAGGATATGTATATCATTTGCACAAATCAATACCAAATGCAGTGAATATAGACCGAACTGTGGACTGTTTAGATTAAGTGAATTTGTGTACATTTTATTGTACAAAATATTGAAACGTATAATTAGTTCATGTGGTTTTGTTTTTCACCTAGGAACCGAGTCTATATGCAAGTGTCCATGGCCGTTAAACATGCATCATTGTATTTTACACAGTTTTAAATTTCTGTATCAGGAGAACATGATTATCAGAAAGTCATTTTGTCAACAAAAATTGCAATATTCCTCTTTAACGATTAAAGTTAGAGATTTGATTTAAAGGAAATATATATTTTATAAGTCTATAATGTCACATGCGTATAATCTCTATATTCAGCTTCAGGCTTATAATTAGTCTTTTGAATATGGTTACCTTAAACTAATCATTTCCATATCATAGATTAGTTCTGCGTCAGATGTTTTCGATCTTAAAATTGACGTCTTGCGTTTGTTAATTTCGTTTTCCGGCTCTTTGGCAGACTAGGTCTCAGCATGAAAATAAAATACATGAAGTTTATACGGAATAAATAGAATTACGACATTTAAGAGAATCTACAAATTCACTGTGTGATGAAAAATTGTTATTAAGACCTTAGTGCAATAGAAATGAACTGAATATACAAGCAAATAGTCGGGCGTTTAAAAGATCAAATAGGCGACAGTTCTACTAAAACAACAAAATTCAGAGGTTGTTATGGAAGAGGGCAACCTGACAGAATGATTCCGTTGACGACTACACAGATCTTAATTCACATTAATGAATAAAATATATAACTAGTCATTTGGAAATACCCTAGAAGGTAAACATTTTAATACCTATGACCATCATACTAGTAATAAAATGTATAATCGTTTTTCACAATTATACGGTGTACATCACAGCTGTAAGGGGGTACTTGTAGCGAAAATGCCACTTAAATACGGATACCTATGAAGGGAAGTTACAGAGCTCTTCTATCAACCCTTACCTATCTGTGGTTTAAGCAAAATCAGAGAGAACGGAATATTTAACATAATAATTTACATTATTTCAAATTTTGAAATACAACATTTTTCATCAATAAAACACGTTTTTAGGCCCTGGGAACAAAGTTCCAAGGGTCTATTGTATTTGATTCCGTTCATGTAACGCCAAGAAATAAACATCTCAGAAAAAAAAAACTACACAGAAGAGCTTATAATTGAAAAAAAAGTTGATTTGAGCATGTCCGTACGTCCGTTCGTCCGTCCGTCCGTAAGTTCGAAGATGAGGAAAATTGGAGTACTCCTTCCAGTACTTCCCGCTTAATCAGATTACTCCTTGCAGTACCTCCCATGTATATTGTGGACGATAACTTGAGATTTCATTGACATATTTCCATGAAATTATGCATGTGTCACTTTTATCTGATTTATGAGCCTAAGTTCGAAGATGAAAAAAGGTGGAGTACTCCTGTAAGTACCTCCCATATAAACTTTTTACTCCTTAATTGGAGTACTCCTTCAAGTACCTCCCATACAAACTCCTTAAAATCCTTAAAATTGTTTGTATAATACATTCAAACGTAAAATTTTACATATATAACTGATATTATAATTGAAAGAATGTGTGGGAGTATAAGCTCTATAAGATTCCTCCTTGAAGCTCCCTCCTATGTATATTGTGCACGATAACTTGAGATTGAATTGACATATCTTCATGAAATTATGCATGTGTCACTTTTATCTGATTTCTGAGCCTAAGTTCGAAGATGAGGAAAATTGGATTACTCCTT
>JANSTX010011711.1:0-18442 GCA_027564355.1 Penthetria funebris
TACCATATGTTAAGACGTGTTGATGCTATTGTAACACATCACGACAGGATAACCAATTGTATTCAGCCTCAAATTTACAAAATCAAACAAAACTTTTTGATTCAAGAGTAACGTTTTAACATTATAAAGTTATCTATTGTACAACGATCGCTGATAAATCATAAACTTTTTTCGAAAACCCGCATATAGTCTATAAATATTCTATTAATTCAGTTGTACTGTACAAACGAAAGGTTCGATTCTATTTATTCAACAGTTTTATTAAAGCCTTATTATTCTAGCATGGTTGTCTTGACGTTGTTTTTTTCCTCTCTAAAATATAAGTTATTATCTACCATCTAGTGATCATTCTGTCTAAATATTTGTCAACCTCCTGAATAGTGTCGCTTTTACATAGTAAAATAATACTGCTAAACAAACTTTTCTTCCTATTATATACAAGTCAAAGGTTTAAATGAAGTATCTATACATATAATATGCTTTTCTTTTCTTTTTTTTTTTACTCGAATTTCTTTCGAATTTTTATACGTATGAGATCATTGAACATACCTCTAATATGATGACAGTAAGTTACAAAATGTATTTTAAAATTATGTACTCACAAGCATATATTATAAATGCTAAAGAAAATTTACAATTCAATTCTTTATAGCAATCCAGGTTAATTAGTTAGGTAAAACAAAGTTGTTTATTTTGATTTCATTATATCACCTACACACACCACACATAACAAGAACAACAAGAATAAAATCAATATAATAACAAAAAATAAAAAATAATTTTAATTTTTTATTAATACAATAAATTTATTATTTAAAACATCTTTAGCAAACTTGTTTTTAATGTGTAGAGAAGATTGACCTATTTCACAGTATTTTCATTTATATTTGAACGAATGATTTACGTTTGTCTATAACTTTTCATAAAAGTTCAACAAACTCCCACCTTTTGTTTACTCAAAGAGTAAGTACTGACACATAGTCTTTGAATTACTTTACATTTATAAAATTATACCATACATAATTTTATTTACATATTACATATAATTTAACATATCAAAACCGTAAAGTTATATGGGCTTTTCATCTGTTTTTTTATCTTCCCATTTCTCTTCTTTATACGTTAATTTCAATTATAAATATGAATATGTAATTCATCGTTAAGTAAGAGACCTTCTGCTGTTACTTCAATTCATGTATGAACTGTAAAGTTATAGAGTTTTTTTCTTTTCTGTTCTCGTGAAAAAAACTGAATAAATAAAGAACACAAAAAAAAATTCTTCACGTCACGTCATCCATAGAAAAACGCATGAAGTTCATTATTGTTGGTAATCTTACCTTATAATTTTGCTTCTTTTTTTTTGATGTACAAAGAAAAAAATGTTTATTATAAAACACAATTTTTTTTTGATATTTGTTTGTCACTTGTGTGTATGTATATAATTTTAGATAAGAAAGATTAAATTCTATAAATTAAAACGATGAAAAAACAATGTTCTATGTGCAACAACATGAATTTTTTCTTTTTATTTTGTAACAATTAGGCCAATAAATGGTGACAGAAATAATCAACAGAGAATGTACAGAAAAAAAAAACCACTTAAGACTAAGTTGTTTTCTTGAATTCAACAATAAAGAGATTTTGAAAAAAAAACACACTTACCACCGTTGCTTCGTGTTGCGCTATCCATATTTTCTTTATTTTTCATTCACGTAAAGTATAAAGAATATTTTCTGTACAAACAAAACACTCTATTTTTTTAATTTTGTAAAAATTCTTTTTCTTGTAAGAATTTTTTTTTTTTTTTTAGTTATCCAATTTCACACATAACAAAACAACAACACATTGAATTTTATAATTTTACATTATTAAAATGTAATATTTAAATTATTGGAATAATTTAATAATTTTATTATTAATTTAAGAAACACATTTATACAAATTATATTGGCCCTACCCTACTTGATGATATCATTTTTTTTTTACTTAAACTAATGAATGATAAAATTGAAATAAGAGACGTCAAATAAAAGACAATTAAAACGCCATATTGAAAAATTTTCATTTCTTATTGACATTTGATTAAAAAAAAAATTTTTTTTAGTGGTATGTGATGGAAAAAGTGGGTTTGTTCGTGTCTTTTTTTTTTGTTTTTCGAAATTCAAGGATTTTGTGGTGTCGGCTGATTTAGTATCTGTTTTGGTGGATAGTCAACATATATAATTATTTATTAATTCCATTAAATAAAAAGTTATTTAATTATATTTCCATCTACTAATAAAATTATAATTATCTTTGAAATATTAGCATCTTAAAAGGATGTAAAGTTCAAGTGATTATTTAACAAAATTTTATTAAATAGGGTCACTCAACCTATACAATACATTAGTCACATGATTTCGAAAAAATTATTCACAATAGAATAATTATTTGACATTAAATTCATCAGAAATCATTCTAAATAGGTTATGTTAAATTATGTTGTTATTCTAATTTAATCAATTTTATTTTCTGTGATTATAAGTTGCGTAACTGTTGCATTTATTAATTATAAATTATGGTAAAATATAAATTAACTATTGATATTTTAATTTTAATTTCCATTTATTTTATTAGTTTAGTATATTATTAAAAAATACTGTTAATATGGTAAAAAATGCTAGTGCCAGCAGAACTTCTGCAATGTTATCATCAACAACATCTTCGACATTTCAAGGAACAACTAATGTTACTGCAACATTATCCACACCAAATGATATTGTTATCGTTGAAGAATGCGGTAATAAAGGTGTTATAACATTGAATAGACTAAAAGCTTTGAATGCTATTAATTTGGAAATGGTTAGGTAATAAAAATTGTATATAAAATTAGTATAAAAATAATTTTTTGTTTTTTTTTCATTTATTTGTTAGAAAAATCTATGCCCCCTTAAAAAAATGGGAGAATACAATGAATTTGGTCATTATTAAGGGAGCTGGTGAAAAATCATTTTGTGCCGGTGGTGATATACGTGTTTTAGCTGAAAATGGTTTAATTGATGATTCCATAAGTTTTTTTCGTGAAGAGTACACATTAAATCATTTAATTGGAACATATAAAATTCCTTACGTTGCAATTATTGATGGCATAACAATGGGCGGTGGTGTTGGTCTATCTGTACATGGGAAATATCGTATTGCAACCGAAAGAACTGTATTTGCAATGCCCGAAACAGCTATTGGTTTATTTACAGATGTTGGTGGTACATACTTTTTACCAAGATTAACCGGTAAACTTGGTATTTATTTAGGTTTAACTGGTTATAGATTAAAAGGTATAGAATTTTTAAATTTTATTTTGTTAAAACAAATATTGTCATTTTTTTTTATTTTTCTAATTAAATATAAAAACAAAAAGGAAAAGATGTTCAAAATTGTGGCATTGCAACACATTATTGTGAGAGTGCCAATTTATCGGAATTAGAAATCGGCTTATTAGAATGTAAAAATGAAAATGATATTGATAAAATTTTGAATAAATTTTGTCCTGCCAATAATAGTGAATTTATATTAGCTAATAATTTAAAGCAAATAAATGAATGTTTTAATGCTGATAAAATTGAAGATATTATTGATAATTTGAAGAAGGACAACAGTGAATGGTCAATGAAAACATTAGAAGTAATTTTTAAAAAAAAAATAATACTTTCTTTCATAGATTAGATTTTTATTAAATATGATTTTTGATATTATAATGTATTCCTCAAAACTTTTCGGTCTATTGTCGGTGAATTCAATTACAAATTAATTTACACAGTCACTTTATAAAACACTTTGGTCACTTTATTATTTTGCAATAACAAAGACCTTTTAAATTGAATGAATTTTATGAATTTGTGCATTGCTGCCAATCAAATTTAAATATTATAATATTGAAATTAAATATCTAAATCATAATAGTAATTATTTTAATATTTTTTTTCTAAATTTCAATAACTTCGAAGACTTTCAATAAAGTATCACCTTTAAGTTTGAAGACAACATTTACTGCTTTACAGTATGGATCAAAATTAAGTTTAGCTGAATGTTTACGTATGGAATTTACAATGGCTCTAAGACATATAGAGGCCAGTGATTTTAAAGAAGGTTGATTCTTTATTTAAAATTCTAATTCTTTTTATTTACATTAAATTTGAATTACAATCAAATATTAGGTGTTCGTGCTTTTGTTGGTAAAGATACACCAAAATGGAATCCCGCAAAACTAGAGAATGTTACAGATGACAAAGTTAAATTCTTCTTTACAAAGATGGGCAATTATGAATTAAAATTGTAAGAAATATATATATATTAAAGTATTAATGTTTTAATGTTTTAATTACGATTCATTTTCCTTATAGGGAAGATAGACAAGCAACGTCGAAATTGTAAAGTTATTACATGACATCGCAAATGAGAAACATTTAATTCTATGAAAATATAAAATGAATATGGTGCAAATTTAATATACGAATAATATTAAATATTTTATATATTTTAATTATGTTTGTTAAAATTATTGTATTTTTGAATATGTAAAAACAATGTTTTATTTCAACGAAAATTATATTTACATTTAATCATAATTAATGCTTCGTGACTCAAATAGTCACGATTTCCATTAAATGTACCTTAATTCTCGTTGGACTTAGATAGTTTTACAATTTTAACATAATTTTGGTTATTTTCTAAGTGTGCAATCATATACCATATAGTTTATATATCAATATATAGACCGATTATGTGATTGTAGCAAATAAAGAAGTCGGTTTCAAACCCGATAAGTATCCAATCATCTGAGTAATAATAATCTATACTAACTAAGCAGATACACTGAACATATTTAATTTGGTAGTTTCATAATTCAAGGCAACAATTAAATCTATTCACTACTTATATAATCATATATGGGACCTATACTGATGTTCATGAGTTCCTATATCAAGTGATTATCAACAGTGACACACCTATAAATTGGATAGTGACGTCGTCAACATAAATAACATACGTTAACAGAAGTCTATCTATACTGCAGAATTTAGACCGTTGGTACGATAATATTTCAATTTTTTTATAAAAAAATAGTTTTTGCACAAATTTGAATTTTTGTATTAGGGGAACATAATTTTGCATCAAAATCTCTTAAACGCCTAAAGATAGAGCAGACGTGCCAGGTCCATCTGTTGACTTTAATCGTTTTCTAAATGATTTCAATTTTCGGTATAAAGTACATTGTGGTGATTTTGTTTTCCTGTTACAAATCTTGTAAAGTTAAATAAAATGTAGCAGTTTTTTGGTGAACATGAGATATAATTTGCCATTCTGGTAAAGTGGACGGTTAAATAGCACAATCATTGTATTTTATACAAATTTGAAATTTTGTATTAGGCAAACATAATTCACAGAATGTCATTTTGTCATCAAAAATTGCAAAATCTCTTAAATGCCTAAATATATCGAGCATAGAGGTTTGATTTTAAGAAAGAAAATATGCGTATGTGTCAGGTCCATCTATATTAGATCGTCCTTTGAAGTAGTTAAAAATGAAAATATACATATTTTGGATAGCATATTAGTTTTAAATTCGGATACGTTACTTGTTTTATGTATTGTAATCTATTTTTTAAATCTAGAATTAACAATATATTAAATACGATACAATCTATGAGAATTATGAAAATCGTGGTTTGTTTGTTAATTTTATGGTTGAATTATATTATTAATACAAGCGAATGAAAATGATAAGCGCTTATAGCAGAAATATGATAGTAAAATTCAAATCGTATAAATAAAAATATAAAACAAATTATTATCGAAGTATAGGTTCATGGACGTTTATTAATTAATGCATAATAATATTTAATAAACATATTATGATAAAATAAAAAAAATAAGTACATTGCAAAACATTTCCTACTGTTATATAAAGCATTATCGATTATGTATTGCAGTTCCACAAAGGAATTTGTCAATTAACGCTTAAGGTTTACAAAGTTTAATAACCGATACAATAAATAATTAAATTGCATCATTAGTTTAGTTCTAGTGTCCTTCCAACTAACCATATTTTAGTTTAAAAGACTACTATTTGTTTAAATACCCGGAAACCTTTTGTTTAACGCGGAATTTATTTTGGGTTCTCTGATTTTTTGCGTATTAATAACTGACATATCGGTTGTAGAGCACTTATTAATATTAACATGTATGCAAATGATGTTCAATTTCAATATTGTTCATCTAATATTAATAATATGGTTGATTGTCAGGGTTAATTACACAATTTAGATGGAATACAAAACTGTTTTTGATCGACAATAAACAACAAGTCATGACAATTATAATGGATCACTAGATGTAAATCGTTAACCATTTAGTGAGATAGTCACAAATATTGATTTTCTAATGATTGTATTAGTGCAGTTGATTAAAGGTATTTGGTGTATGTGTTCTTTAAAATAAAAAAATCAAACAAAAAAACCCATATCATATTTTGAAAGTTTATTTTTATTGAAATTAAAAATATTTTTTTTTTCCTCTTCATTTTTCTGTTTTCTTTTTTCTTTCTTATTCTCTTGTAATACAAATTGAAAAATTGTCTTATGAAATTTTAAATATTTTCTTAAATGGTGATAAGGGGGATGGTTAGTGCGATCAACGCAATTTAATATTTTCCTACTATTTTATGTATTGAAAATGAATTTGTTTTTCTATTTTAAATTTATGTAAAAAAAAAAAAAAATAATAATTAAAATGTAGTTTCCCTTTTCCTTTAATTCATAAGTTGTTGTGGTTGTTTCTTGTTTAAATTTTTATTTTATAAATTAATACATTTAATCGATATACTGAGCTAACCAACGGAAACCTTCACCATATCCTTGTCGCTTTAGAACCGTACACATAAATAGTTCTAATGGACGTCCAGGTAATTCACTACGTGAAACTTTTCCCTAATATAATCAGATAATTTAAAAAAATATTAAATAATATTTTGCATTTTTATTTTCATCATTAAAACAAGCACATACTTTGCCAGTAGTTAGTTGATATAAACCAAAAAAATTTCTGAGTTCATCTTCACTAGCTGCACCAGGCTTATCAATTTTATTACCTAATATCAAAATTGGACAATTTGATAGTGCTTCATCTGTTAATAATGAATCTAATTCATTTTTACTCTCTTGAAAACGACCGCGATCCCATGCATCAATCAAAAATACAATTGAATCTACAGCTGGAAAATAATCTTTCCATACTCTACGTGCTAAAAATTGTTTATAATGTAAAAAAAAACAACACATATCACATATTCAACTTAAAATACATACCTTGGGTATGACCACCAAGATCAAATGTTGTAAATCTCATATTACCTATTGATAATTCCTCAGATGCTTTTTTTTTTAAAAAAAAAAAGAAAATACATTAGGTCGATAATGTTTCAGAACAACAATTAGAAAATATAATACAGAAATGAAGGTGAATTTGAAATATTCTGCGACTGATAAAAATATATTAAATTTTACAATGCAAAACAACAACACATTGATGTTTAAAATTAACTATGAGTATGATATTATGGATAAAGTTTGAAATTTTTATAAAAGAAGGAAATAGTCTTCCCGACTCCACTACATTCATCTACAATATAACAAAGGAAAAAGAAGCGCGAAACGCTTTAAAGGATCGTTAATATACAATCAGCAGAAGAATATTAAAATTAACATTAATATGTTATTTCAAAAATAAACTCATACTTGGATGTAATGTTGGAACATGTTGAGCTAATCTGTCATCTTTTAGCATATGTAGTAAGGTTGTTTTTCCAGCATTATCTAATCCCAAAAATAATAATTTGCCGGATTTTTTCCATAAACCTGAAATAAAGAAAAACCAAAAAAAAAAAAAAAAAATATTATAAAAAGAAACGAAATAAAAGTCAAATTATTTACCAAACAGAAATTAATGGGTAAAGAAATACGTTAGGTTGAATACTAAAACTTGTATTTACGTTAATGTTGATGCAAAAGAATTTTTTTAATTACACAAATGTACGTGACATTAAATCGCCTTAAAATTCAACTGTGCAAACATAAGTCATTACCGCAATTGTTAACGATCTCAACCCGTACTAGACATCATAATAATGCGGTTCTTCATCACGTTGTTTTTGGACGATCGTGGCTTCGACTACTCTGACCGGATTCCAGTCAATACTGGCATATATCGTGGACGAGTTACCGATAACATAATGTGAAGGTTATGGGTTTGGTAAAATTGATGATAAACTGTCACTCTATTCATCACCATGACACTGTACTCATCATATACATTTTTATTATTGCATGTTATAAAAACTAATTGGCCATGTAGACCTTATATCGTATAATATATTTTTTGTCAAATCATTGATTAAGTTATATATTAACAAATACATTAACTAACAAAAAATACATAATACATTCAATGCAGAAATATAGAAATTTTACTATATTATTATATGTCGTAGTTCAACACATAAAAGTAGAGGATAACATTGTAATGCAAATTAATTATATATTTTATATATTTCGGAATTCAGCAAGGTAATCATCACTCAATATTTCATCGTACGATCAAAGTGGTAATTGACAGTAGTATTTACACTAAACGCTAATGTCATATCTGAAATCTGTGCTCCATAATTGATATAATTTACGATTTACATTACGTAGCAATTTAAAAATGATGGATACAAAAAATTAATAAAAGCTATATGTTTCATGTACTACAACAAAAATGCACTCGTTTCTTCTGTGAATGAATGATCCACTATTATATATCGTTTGTACTAAATTCAATATAGTAATTTAATCTTTTAAATAATTTTTTTTATTGCTTTCTGTCCAGACAGGTTTCGAATAAAAAGGTACATTGTGTATAAAGTTGTAGATTGTCGTCGAGTCGCAGACTGGGTGTAAAATCTAATTGTAGATAAAATTTACTCAATAAATAGATTCAATCACGGTTGAAAAAAAAAATAAGAAATAATAATACCTACAAACCACTTTGACTATATATAGGTCATAAGGCCTAGGTCATTAAACAAAGAAAGAAAAAAATAATATAAATAATGTAATCATTGAACCAGTTTTCATAATTTATTATTTATTACAAAGACTGATTTGTAATTAAATTATTTCAGATATTATTTAAAATATTCTATTTAATTTGTATTTGTATTATCACATTATAATTATTAATTAAGATAAGATCATAAACAACGAAAATGAATTTCATACTACATATAAGTGGTTAATTTTAATAAATAACTAACATTAACATACGAGTATGTACATAGTTCGATAAGAAACTTAAAAAAAATAATTCAAAGATCTAATTTTACGTAATTGCACATATGTATTTATTTTCCTGACGTCCTGGGTCTCATGAATCATTTCTTTGTGAAAATTAAAAAATATGTGGTTTTTACATAATGAACTATGTTAAGAGTTATAAATACTGTTTTATTCGAATTAAATCAAAACAAATATTAGTGTTTCTATAGTTGTACACATTGATTTCATTTTTACATTTTGTTTTTTGTAAAATTTAGACTTTTTAAAGTTGGTTAATTTAATGGGGACCATGTACTCGACCTATTACATAACAATGACAAAAGTTAAAGTGACAAAACTTGTTACAGTAATTTAGGAAAATTCAGACTTAAATAAAAAAAAATCATTTAAAAGGTAATAACATACCAAAACTAACTTCATTAGATCACGTATATATTCTTTTTGGAGAAAGTTACAAAATTTATAATTTACTGTTAATTGAAAATTACGAAGAAATAGATTAAGTACAAAGCAACTGTTTAACGATACTATTGTAGAACATGGAAATTAACAAAAATATCATTTTTCGTAAAGAAAAAACTTGCATTGGCATATCTGACATCCCAACGGTAGTAGATGACGTGGGCGTTGTTCATGAACAGCGTGGCGAAGTACCGTCATTAAGGACTCTAGTATCAGACCACGATACATGTCAGTAATGAAGTGTGTAAGCAATTGTTATTGCCGTGTTTGTAGACAAGGTTTTTTTTTTTTTATTTAGAATGTGCACTTTATAAACATACTAGTTGTGCACCACTCTACTGAAATATTCATTACAGTTACACAATGTGTAACTCAATAATTATAATATATTATATATTTTCCAGTTGATGAAATTCAACAATAGTTTTATGAGCTTATATTGAACACAACAATGTCACCTTCTAGACGTCTAAAGGAAAAGATGATAAACACATGCAAATATGCTCACTAGTTATTTTGTCAATAGATCTTAATAACTACTAATCAATAATCATGTTAAGTTTAATTTTTATGCAAATAATAAACAATTTAATAGATAAATAATCATTTTGGTAAAAATTTACACCGCAACACCTTACATAATTTGTGGTGGCGAAAAGAATCCTAACAAATATCTAAACTGCATTTTTTTTATGTTCATTACTTCTCTACCTTAAATTTGAATGATGATAGATAATGATGTCATTATAGATTTTTGTTTAATTGGCAACATGCACATAGGATGTAAACCGTCAACTTTAATTCCAACAGAAAAATCATTCATAAAAAAAATAAAACAAATAACCTTTGACAATAAAATTAACATAATAACCTTGCAAATCGTCCACACTTGTTTTATTGTAATTTTAAATTTAAATTTTACCAAAAAAAAATTAAATATAAACATGAAAATTTAGCACTCACCTAGATAACCTAGAACACCAGTAAACCAATCCCATATAAACATTTTGAGTAGTTTCGTTTTTGTTTTACTGAAAATAGAAAATTACAAATTAAATACTAATTAAATAAATTTTTTTGTTTAACAAAAATTAAATTATTTATAGAATTTTAAAGCATAAAGAAAACATGATATATTTAAAAAACCTCGTAATTATTTATTTGTGACAAGACAAAAAAATAAAAATGTTAAAAGTTAAAAGTGCGTTTTGTTTTGATAGATAGTTTTTCTTTTTTTTTTTTATGTGACTCAGCATCATTTTAGAATAAAATTTATAAATTTACATACATTCTAGTAATTATTAATTTATTTGTAACTATTAATTTATGTATTTTAAGAAAATGATTGACAAATTAAAATATTAAAGAAAATATACATTAAAATCGATTTTGATGATTGCTCAAGCCAAGGCCCCAATAAATTTCCAAATATTATTTATAAGACAAATACACAAGTTTCATTGGTTTTTATCAGAATAAATTACACAATTTCTTATACTTAATAATTATATATTGTATTAATCACCTTTAAATATATAATTAACTAAAAAACTTATAAACTAAATTTATTAAATAATTATTGTGTGTAAAACAAATTTTACAAAATTTCAATTTCTAATGTGTTGTATGCCTTCAAGACGTCACCTGACATTAGTGTGACCGCATGGAAAACGGCACGTCATCTGTATAAACATTTGTAACATAAATTTTAGCGGCATCTGTTGTGAATATTTCTGGTGCACTATAAAAATATATGAATTTTCCGGATGTTAGTTAGGCGGTGTTGTTGGAAGTTGGAAAATGAATTATGCATTTCGTTGCTGTGCTATATATATACTATTATATATATATATATATACTATTTACCATAATATTAAACTGCTTTAAAAGCAGTATATTTATTGGCAAGGGTAGTAAATCACGTTAGAATTTCAATCAAGTGTAATGTTTTGTTTGATGATGATGATAATAGATATATTAATGATGATATATTAAATATGATTAAGTAATCCATTAATATTTTAAACCTAATAATGTCTACTTAATTCTCTGGCATGAAGGATAGGTTCTTAGATCTTTTAATTGACTATTGATCTTGAAAATATGATTATAATATTAGTACTACTTTACATCGGTCGCTGCAAACTATACAGTGTTACATTCAGATATGATTCAAATAGAAAGTATAATTTATAAGACCATATTCTTCTAAACGATTAGTAACAAATTTCTTCATCATTAATCCAGAGAAAATTTACAATGCAATAGAATACTAATAATCACTCGATCTCAATAATTCAGAAGAGTGTGAGTTATTATAAATTCCAAAGCTGCCACTAGTTTGTTGGAGAGATATTTTTCAATTATTCGATAAGTACAATATACACATCATCTTCTTGGGCAGGAATATCAGTATAAATATATATATATATATATATATATATATATATATATGTAATAGTGTCCGAGTTCAGAATATAATATAATTTCAATCAAGTGTTGTTAAGTTTGTTTGATGATGATTTCATATTGCAGATGAAATTAAGTTAATTAATCCAATTAATATTTCCAATCAGAACCTATATTACTACCTGGCATAAAGGAAATGTTCTCATATTATTAAATTGTAGTAATATCGTATAAATACCATCAAGAGATGGGTGGTAAACCAATACATATAGATTTCCAAATAGAATAGTTCTAATTACCCGATACGTGGCATCTATGTAATTCATTAGAATATTACATATTATAAATCCCCTGCTAAATCTTAAATTAATTTATTAAGCACAATATATAGTAACTTACATATATTTTAATTCAGTATCCGAGGACACTACAAATAGTTGAGTATAATATATATGTTAGTCGTTCACTGTGTGAAATCAGAAGAAATTCTAGAAATAAATTCAGATGAAAAAATTGTAAAAAAATCAAGTAGTAGAGCTGAAGATTACAAACACTTCGAAACAATTAAACAGGGTATCGTATATGGGGTTGAATAATGTGCTTTAAGTTTATGATTCTTTTAAAATATGTCAATTTTTTGATTTTACCAATGAACATAGACCATTCCAAAATTATATATAGCCCATATTGTGCCATTGAAATCTGGAGGTCATACTGTTAAAACATCACGATTGTTTCTCCATACCTAGGATATTGTCTAATAATATAATAACCTTATCTCAGATATTTTCGAGTATATATGTAGAAGTTGAGTATAGTAGTTGACATTATTTAGTATTGTTCCCAAATGCAGACCAAATAGAAATAGGGGTTGTATTATATACATTGAACAATGTTCTATTCAATTAAATAATGATGACACCATTTCGATGATAATTGCGACGAGTTTCACACGGGAATCGGAGAAAATTTGTTTAAAATTTAATAAAGTAAAATTTTATACAACACAGTAGTTTTGGAAACAAATTATTTTATACTAAAGTCGACACTACTAAGTGCCGTTTCTAATACAATATGTCACATTAAATTTGAGATTTTCAAATGGATATATGCATTGAATTATAGTAGCCCTGCTCTACATATGAATAATTTAGTAAAGAGATACATAAATCACCAGATATTTTCAACATAGTCGACAATATAAATGGCACATATAGTTACCAACTTTTTAGATTAGTGACAACTATAAGAATACGTAGCATAAAATATTGATTTGTGTTGCTCAAAGAGTACCCATTTGTGATATGTGAAGTGTGTGAGTTGATATTAAGGTTACATATAATAGTATTCATAGAATACATATACAATTGAAAGGGACTGGAATGCCTACTTGTATCAGTAGACATATGACGAGTCAAAAATTATTATGATAATGATCATCATCATCATCTCGACTTTTGTTCCACGCGGGAGCAAAGGGCATTTTTCATTTCATCCCCTTCCATTCTGGCCTATCAAATTCTTGATTCTTCGGTTGCCAATTGTGTTCGTAATTATTGACGGCCAGACTCTATGCAGCATACCAAAAATTGATGATGATCGATATAAATTCCGAATTCCATTCACATTTATAGGTTCATGGAACCATCTTAGTAGATGATTCAATGAACTGATCTGCAAATATTCGTGACAAATTATAACAAATTTTTTTTTCGCTCCCATCATCCACACAAAGTCATTTTGTGCGAACAAAAATAATTTTACAGTAAATAAAAAATAACACAGGTGTAAAGGTTAAGATGATACTGTCAAAGTTTAAAAGAACAATAACTTATGATGTAAGTTTGAATCATTGATACCATATATTATCAGCCAAATATTTCCAAATCTCTGTAGCGATGTTTTATATTATTAGGAGACGTAGTGTGTAATTTTGTTTCAGCATCAGCTTCATTTGGTACACGATTATACAGTGTATCATAGTTTATCAGTTTCAACATTTAGATTATAAATTATATAATTATATATACAATTGATTGATGTCTTCGTCTGTATATATAGACTATCATTAATAATTCATCAAATACTTATATAATTGCCACAAATTAGTTCATAATGCTAATTTAAATGTATGAATAAAATAATTATTGACCTAATTTATCAACAATATGTCTATAGTCTGTAGTAAATTATTAGCTTTATAAACGTAATAAATTATTTCATTAATGGAAAATTTTATTCAATAATAATAAGCGAATGAAATGGTCTTTTAAAAACTAAACTGGCATCCTCGAATATACGAGTATACGAGTAATTCCACATATATTTTCCACATACATAATCCCCATAAAATAAATTCCATTTAATGTCTGGATGACTTTCCTAAGGAGCAATATTCACTGATACGTGAAGAGGATTAGGTTCATTATTTTTTATTTAAATCTGAAAGAAATGAGCAACATAAAAATAAACGGCTGATAAAGTACTTTTTTTTCTTATATAAATTTAAAGAAATTTAATATATATACTAAACGAGAAGCGTATATAATATTGCATTTCATTTGGAACTATCAAAGTAAGATTACATAAAAAGGTTACATTTTCTTTGACTTAAAATGCGGTAGTTCAGCAATTTCTACAATTTACAGTATAATTTAATGCGGAATTATTTTACTGGAGATAAGATTTAATAGAAGGATATATATATATGATATAAAATTATGTATTCCTGTTTAGGTCTTATTATGCATGTAATTTTCATTACATAACTGAGCACAATTTACTTGTCAACATATTACTTTACAAAGTATACCTCAGTTTAAGTCACATATTTACATCTTTCATTGACATAGTTAAACTTATTCGTCATCGAATGTCTGGTGAAATAAAGTTCAATAGATTGGTCCAACACATTTTCTGTGAAATGAATCACATAAGGGTATGTTTAGAAGTTAAATTAATCCGATATAGTAACCTATACCTACTTCAATCAAACCATTACTTATTTTGAGATTCAACTGCTATTTTACTGGAAAAAACTTGCTACAATATTAGATAATATGAATTAAAATTGAGTTCAATATCGATCAACATATCAGCATCTTTTAGAAATACTGTCAATGGGATACATATACTAGAAATGTCACAGATTTTTCTGGAAAATGCTCTTTTGATGCATCCTCGGTTAAACGATTTGACAAAATTAACAGCATAGATATATAAATAAATTGATTAACTGTTTGAGTGGTAAGTTCCTTCAGCATTGTTTTTAATTCATTTATACATTTCATAATACACAAACAATCGAAGTGGACGACTTTCAATATTTGAGAATAAAGAATTTGTAACATGTATTGTTAAGATCTTGCAGTTGAATAAAATTCGTCATGATATTGACAATTAATGATGATTTGACTCGAATAATTGACAAATTTCTTTTTCCTGCATAATTGTGTTACACTTTTCTATTATTTCTATCATTTCTATCCTTAAATCTCTATTTTTTATTTGTATTTTTTTAAAAGAATTATTTGTTTTGTTGAGTTCTATTAAGTTAGCATAAAGGCCTATATACAAAATTTTAAACTCTTTATAGTATTAAAGTATACACCCACATAAAAAAAATTTGGAAATGTGAAAATCAATAAATCTCTTAAGCTTATTTACGTTTATATAATATTACAATATGTACCAAATACAAACATAATATAAATACAGGTTAGATGATACATTAAATAAGCCGAAATAAATTTCAGATGGCTGCAAAAATATGTTTTATAAATATGAAAGTGAAGTAGATTTTCACAAATCCAATAAGATTCCGTGTGCTCTGGAATGCCCAGACATTAAAGCCTTTTTATTTAGAACATAATTTAATTCATTTGTGAGCTAGACCTTCGATCGGTGTTCATTTAGAAATTTTTGGTTGTGAAGCGATCGACCACTTTTTATGCCATCTTTTTGGGGGTAAAGTAATAATTTATTCAATTCACTAAATGCTAATTATTTTTGACTGTTAAAATGGCGATCATAATATTTTTTTTTGAATTTCTAGAGAGTATGTACCATATGTGATTCTCTTTAATTATGGTTTCCAGAATATAATGAAGCTAGTGTTGTTTAAAAAAATATTATTTTAATTAATTATCAACACAAATATAATTAATCATCAGGACGAGATAATTGAGAAAGGTACGCTTTGCTACTGAGATAAGAAAATATTCCTTAGTACATAAGATTTGAATTCAATAATATTGTTAAATATACTTTATGTCCATACCCATATATTGCTGCAATGCTGAAGAACTATATGATCAGTTTTTCAATAATGATATATACTAAAGTACATATGTATATCCTAAAGTTCTACCGAGGAATCAAATGGTGATCACTAGAGCTCTACCACATACGTGATAGTCGTGCATCATAAGACGCCTTATATATGTATATAACGGCAAATGTTCAGATGCACAAAATCAAGTCTCTTTTTTGTACAGTACTTTTTTGTCAGAATTCAGTAAATAATAGCAATTGAAATTATTAATTACTGGTTATTAATAAAGACCAATACACAAATTAATTATATTTTTGTGAAAATTCGTTTTGGCAAAAAAATTCGTGATGGTCCATATACAATTGTATATCTTCTTTCATACTTTGTAATTCTGCACATGTGGTCAAAGATCCTTAGACATCCTGTTTAGAAGCAAATATTCTTCAGATACAGTGTCGCTATGGAGTTTTGGTAAAATCCTCAATGCTTATGGGAAGAAGCATCAATAGTTTAAGTATGAGATATTGTTTTTCACTATAATTATCAATTTTACAGTATGTAAATTAATTGAATTTAGTGAAGTGAAAATTCGTCAGGTAAATACATTTAAAAGAAAGTCTTACTTTCTATTATCTTTTTTGAGTACATATTGACAAATTTATGACTGCGTATGATTTGCGATGCATTTGCTTTAGACAACACATGTGAATCAACTGAACATAGTTCATTATTCTTTTTTTGAGAAAAATAAAAAATCCCATTCCGAAACTATCGCAAATGTCGCCATTCAGAATTAATGTTCCTTCAGAAATTTAGTCATCCAGTTTATGGCAGCGATATGGATAAAAAAATTAAAATAACTTCTAGTTATTTTAAACATATTCTCGGTATATTTTAATGTGTTGTGATAAAATAAGTAAAACAATAAGAGTATGGAAGAAAATTGTTTTAAAGTTTCGTGAAAAAAAGTATCAAAATAAGTAAAGAAAACTTATTTTTACACATAAATCAAACTTACGAGTACGAGTATTGTTCCTATATAGAAGTTTGTCATCCTTTTTAACTTATTTAAAAAAAAAATAAAATTACTTATAAAATTGTCACACCTGCTGTACTCGCTTAGAAAATTGATTTTGCAAATAATTTTCCTTTTTGTAAAAAACAAAAAACAAAAAAATTCACTTGTTGCTAGTACGGGTATACTCGGGGTGTTTTCATATAAAAATATAATATCATACATCGAATAGTAAAACAAACAGTTAGTACGATTATGAGTTTCGACAAAAGATGAACATTTTTACAATACATGATTTATATATGCAATTCTATCATTTCGAACTATTCATATGGATATATACATATATATAACATGTATATAAGTTAGAAAACCAACAAGTATTCTGTGGTCGCAGTAATTCAATCTTAATGCATGCGGCTTCCAATTTCCAACATATATAGAATGGAACGGGAGCACTATATGATGGAATTATGTTACAATTATAATAACTGCATTGTAATGGTATGCACAGATAGTCTATATATGAATATCTATATTTCTGCGGACCATTTACTATGTATAATTATGCACATTTTATAAAGTTAGGAATTTTACTTTACATATGACTATGATTTACAAATGCAATATGGATTATTTATATATGAATATTATATAATATATGTGAATAGAGTTATGGGTATATCTGTACAAGTATAATATAAAAGACGATGGAAATTCAACAGAGAATCCAGTCATATTAAAATAACAGAAGTGATTAAGTAATTTGTAAATCATGAATAAATGGGAAGGAAAAGTGGCTGTGGTTACTGGATCAAGTACAGGAATTGGGGCCAGCATAGCTAAAGCATTAGCTAATGCTGGTATGCAAGTTGTAGGATTAGCTAGACGTGTTGAAGCAATCGAAGTAGGAACATTTTAATTAATTTT
>JANSTX010011722.1:0-18441 GCA_027564355.1 Penthetria funebris
ATCTACTTTTCACTATAGTGAAAAAAGTTTATTATTTATAAATAAATGAATAATAGTGATTATTTTTGAAAATAGTGGAAATAATGAAAATAGTGACGCTGTGGGTGCCCTGTACATGAATTGAATGCAATTTAATGATAGAAAAACGAAAAAAGAACTTCATACTCTCCTTAATCTTTCTGAAAATCCAAGTTAAATGTATCACAGTAATAGAATCGATTTAGTCACATTGACAAAAACTTGAATTTTTAAAATGATGATATTGGTCATTTTACACCCATACTATAGTACTGCTCAGCAATTTGTCTTGAATATGATCAATTTTTAGCTTACGAGAAACTGTGTGAAAACTGCTACATCCCGTTTAGCATGCCAAGTGTCTACCATACCGGATGTAACAATTGAATTATAATTCAAAGATCTAAGTCATCAAATTTAGTAGTGTATGACTATCACTACTTCACTTTGAAAGATATTTTGGGGCACTAGGCAAACTGAAATCGGAATCAGAAATTGACGTCAATAATATTATACTGAATACAACAATATAATATGTCGGATGGAAGTAGAAACGGAATATAAAGTAATCCGGACAAAAATTCAAACAGTCGAATATTAATGTTTCTCAGAATTAAATACAATAATGTCTTCTTTGCCTCCTTGGTATGATATAACAACCTCAGCACTGTTTTCCTTGGATCGAATTTACTATACACTATTGATATTCAATTCATATTTAATTTCCTAAAGATTTCCAGCAGCACAATTATGTTTCACGAATAAAACCTCTTTTTTTTTAATTACTGATACTGAGAACTAATGAACCCATAATTTCAGGCTTTTAATATTTTTCTGTTTAAAAAAAAAACAGTTTTCTAATCAGATAAAAATTCAGTTATTTAAAAATAATAATTTTTAATAATATGATAAGTAAACATTAATAAAATTATTAACATCATTGAATTGAATGCCACAAAATTAAATAACAGCTATACATCAGTATTTAAGTTAGTAACGTTTCTACAATGTAGAATCAGTTTATGAAATAATGTAGTTCCGTTTCCACCTTCACGATAGATATTCTAACGAGTTCACAAAAACGCTTTAAAACTAATAAAATACCAACTTAATTTACCTACCCGCTGTTCCACATGAAACATGATCACAGAATTCCAAGTTTTTTGAATCCAGTACTTTACGTCTGTTTCAGTATACCACCATTAATTGTCTACTGAAAGATTCCCCATTAATTATGTACCGGAGCTAAAAATATAACTACTATCATCGTTTTCGATTATTAAAATCACTAATTAAAGTAGTATTGTGGTGACGAATGAAGTGACCGACTATCATCAAGGTTACGATTTATCTCAGTAATGATGTGTGATACAGGCTTCGCGGACGACGTCAATTTTAAATTTGTCAACTAGCTGAAACAACATTTGAAAACAAACTTTTTAGCTGAGAATTATTGATTCTGTATTTTCCAGTTGGTATATTTCAATTATAGCTAAATAAGTTTACATTTGATGTTAAAAACGCAGATTGTAGAAACAACAAAATAAGGTGCTAATGCCGGTCCTATGTACCCTTGAAGTGTACAGGATAAGAAGAGACGAAAATTGTTTTCGATGTGATGTTACATGGGGTTTTACATATGGGCAAATTAACATCGTTCTGCCACCATATAAAAAAAATGTGATAATTATGTGATGATGTGATGTTGATGATGATAATTATGATGAAGATGATACGTAAAGTCTTAACATTTCTTAGTTAATAGGCAATATTTTGAAACATCTTAGGATATTACACTGAATGACAAGTTGAAAATCCTGAGCAGTATTACGAATCCTTCCAGTAGTATTGAAAATTATTATCTCGTTAATATTCGAAATGTCTTTAACATGAAATTCAAATCCATACTGTTCATGGTGCTATTCCTGTGGATGTTGCGTTGCCATCGTTGATGATAAATTAATTGTACTGTATGGAAGTTACGTTAAGGTTTAAGACATACTAAATTTATTTGCATACTTAATATAATAATAATATAATTTAATACAATTTTTTTTTTTTTCTTTATTTATTTTCAAACATAACACATAGTATATTTAAACATGCCAATATTTAATTATTTTGTAAAGACATATTGATAAAATGATGAGAAAAAGTGACGATAAAATAAATACCTGCCAGCTAGATAGCAGCATTGCGTCATTTACCTCAAGATCACAAATATTTGGTGAACAGCAACTGTAATGTTCAACAATTGGTTCAGTTTTTGACGGTAAAGTAAATATATAATAATTGCTAAATAGCAGCATCATTGCGTCTATTACCTTAAGATCACAAATTTTTGGTAGCGTGCAATTGTAATGTGAAGATAAAATATCATAAAAACTGTTGATATTATTATGTTCTAATGCCTCATCGAATTCTTGCGAAGTTATTATTTGATATGGAAATTTTGGGTCTGACGAATTAAACAAGTCGTCAATAAGTAAATCAAATAACAGCCATAAGTCAATAGTAGAATTAGTAACATCTTTACAATGTAGAAGAAGTTTGAAGTCTATGAAATAATCTGCTGCGTCCACCATCACGATACATACACTAATGAGTTCACAAACATCTTCAAAACTAATTATTTTGCTACAAATGTCAGTATGGTAAGGTTTTGTTTCAAAACAAGTTCTATTAAATTTATGAGTTGTTGACACCTTATCGTATATGAAATTATATTTGAAAGCTGCACGAATCACTAGTTCTCCATATAAATCCAAAATATGTGCATTTTTGGTGTATATATATGGAATTACGGATGACGGTAACGAGAATGATTCTGATAAGTTTATACAAAGTACTGGATCTAAATCACCAAAGGATGATAGGCAATATGTTGTCGAAAATTTTAAGAATATAACTATAAATTGTTTCACTTTCATTTTTCTTGTTCACAATAATGACAGCTCGCGATATGTTACGTTTCACACGACTTTAACTTTATATATAATTATTTTCAGTTCAAATTATTTGAAAATTTTGTAAATAGTTACGAGTACTAAGTATAAAGTTTACTTTCAAATAACTAATAATTGGAATAAATTAATTATGACCAATAGTACCCAACTTATATTAAATAGAAATGAGAATAAATTACATAGGTCCTGAAATAAGCACTTGTGTGTTGTGTTGTGAGTGTTCAACTCAATTTACCTCCTCGCAGTTCCACATGAAATATTATGACAGAATTCCAAGCATTTTGAATCTAGAACTTTACGTCTGTTTCAGTACCACCATTAATTGTCTACTGAAACACTTTCTATTAATTATGTACCGGAGTGTTAAAAATATAACTCCTGTCATCGTTTTCGATTATTAAAATCACTAATTAAAGTAGTATTGTGGTGACGAATGAAGTGACCGACAATCATGAAGGTTACGATTTATGTCAGTAATGATGTGTGATACAGGCTTAGAGGATAACATCAATTTCTAATTTGTCAACAAGCTGAAAAAACATCTGAAGAATAAACTTGTTAGATGAAGATTATTGATTCTGTATTTTCCAGTTGGTATATTTCAATTATAGCTAAATAAGTTTACATTTGACGTTTAAAACTCTTTATTTATTTTCAAACACAACACATAATATATTTAAACATGCCAATATTTAATTATTTTGTACAGACTTATTGTTAACATGATGAGAATTAGTGACGATAAAATAAATATCTGCCAGCTAGATAGCAACATTGCGTCCTTTACCTCAAGATCACAAATATTTGGTGCCATGCAACTGTAATGTCTATCCGTTGGTTCAATTTTTGACGATAAAGTAAATATCTGCCTGCTAGATAGCAGCATTGCGTCCTTTACCTCAAGATCACAAATATTTGGTGGCGTGCAATTGTAATGTGAAGATGAAATATCATTAAAGCTGTTGATATTATTATGTGCTAATGCCTCATCGAATTCTTGCGAAGTTATTATTTGATATGGAAATTTTGGGTCTGACGAATTAAACAATTCGCCAATATGTAAATTAAATAACAGCCATAAATCAATAGTTGAATTAGTAAAATTTTTACAATGTAGAAGAAGTTTGAAGTCTAAGTTATTTTCTGCTTTGTCCACCTTCACGATACATACACTAATGAGTTCACAATCGTCTTCAAAACTAATTATTTTGCTACAAATTTTAGTATTCGAAGATTTTATATCAAAACAAGTTCTAATAAATTTATGAGTTGTTGACACCTCATCGTATATGAAATTAAATTTGAAATATACATCAATGCCTGGTTCTCTATATATTTCCAAATTAGGTGTATCTTTGGGGCGTCCATATGGAGATACGGTTGATGGTAACGAGAATGGTTCTGATAAGTTTATACAAAGTACTGGATCTAAATCATCAAAGGATGATAGACAATTTGATGTCAAATATTTTATGAATATTACAACAACTTGCACGAGTTTCATTTTTTCGTGTGCTTGTCTCACAACTTTTACTTATAATAAATAACAAATTTAACTTGAAAGCAATTCAGAATTTTGTATTCGTAAGTTACGAGAACTAATTGCAAAATTTACTTTCATATTATTTATAGAAGTTATTTTATTGTGGTCATTATTACCGATATTCCTATACTATAATATATTATAGTAACTTGAAATACTGAAAAATAAGTCATTACTTTGTCTTTTATGTTTTAAATGCAGTTTTAGGTATTTAGGCTATAGGAAAACATGACCGGCTACCATATTCCAGATTAAATCTAGAGTCAACGATAATCATTGCAACATGGCGACAGCTCCGTTATTACGAAAACAATCGCCTATGCTATTATCATGAGAATGACAGAGATTTCTCAATATGATCGTCGGTATCTTAAGTTCTATTTGCGTTAATATAACTTTGCGTAAGTGTTATAGGTGGCTGACGGCAACAAAAAAGCATGGTAAAAAAATGGCATAAGTTCGCAATGGTTATCAAAAATGAATTCAATACAGAATTTAAAATTTTGCGATCATATACATTGTTACTTAATTGGTCGCAGTACCGATCATGCATTGGTAATAAGTAATAGAAGTATCTCGGTAATTTGTATATAAGAGACTAAATGGAATGTGGCCAAGGCGAGATATACAATGGTTTTAAAATTTAACGACGAAGATGAAATTTTGGTAATTAGTATTCTAATGATGATCTCATGAAATAGTAACTATATATAGTTATTAATAATTGGACTAAATTGAAGAATCTGCTAATAGTATAGTATTAGATACAAAAGAGTAAAATGTGTATCGATTGCTGTTAGCATATATGCAGATAGATGAGTCTAATAAAATACATACGACTTTCACAACCGTTATGCGATAAATATAGTTCTTTTGATACCAAAGTAAAAATCAATAAACAACCAACAGTTCTGTAATATTTTCAATAATATTCCTAATTTTTCTCTCGCAGGGTCTTCGACCAACAATCGTCTAGAAATTATCCTAATCTTGGAATCGAACACATCTAGCTTTTATGCAATTATTTCCCATGCTGACGTTTTGTCACTGCATGGTTTGTTTGCAAACTTTGATTTGCTTTGTACGTATGCCCATCTTACAGTGTCATGTATTTTATATACGCTCTGGTAAATGTTAACACTAATTCTATTGTACATAATATAATTATTGTACAGCTGTTCTCATAACATGATAGGTTTGTCGCTAAGTATCTGTAAAAAAAGTTATATATAAATATATCATACAATAAAATATGAAAAACATGTTGTCTGGATCTATAGTTCTGTATGCATACTTTCAATATATTTAAATTATTATAGTACAATTAGAATCAAAAGCAAGACTGAGATAATAGGTTCTTATATGAAATAATTGAATCTAAATTGACCACTATTCAATTTTGCAATATCAATCAACATATTACGAAACTTATTCCAAGTAAAAAAAATGGAATTGAATACAATAATAATTTAATATCAGTTACCTAATTTATATATAAAGTGATTTCTCAATCAAATTATCATTAGCAGGTAACGAAAATCACACAAGTTATGATTTTGGAAGAATACCAATGTTAAAAACACAAATAAACTTTTTATTGCTCACACACAGGAATTTGTGAACATTTGATTTAAATGTCTGAAGGTCGTAAAGTTCAGGGAACACTTAATCGGAAAGATGGTGCCAACAAGAACAACAACAAGAAGTACGCGACAAAAAACGTGACTCAAATTCGACAGAATGCAAGTGTGACATTCGAATGAGGCATGTATGTAGAGGAAATACTCATATATTGGACATAATACTGACAATCTCATCACAACAATCACCATGAAAATTTCAATAAAAGAGTATAAGTGCACTTACATTACGCATATGTCGAAGGGAATCTATGCGGCCGGTGAGTCGATCATAATCAATAGGCCGAAAAGTACAATTAAAAATTCTGTCAAGCAAATTAAGGGAGATAACTAAAGCCCATGTATGTGAGCCATGCTTCATTAGATGCTTGCTTACATACGCTTTATATATAATGGCGATATGTTTTGGATTAAAAAAATTCTTGTAACGTCGTGAAAATTCAAACCTATTGCAAGAATTTTTGATCACACATAAGATGTAATCATTCAATAGGAGTTTGGAATTTATATATGCGTTCTTACAAATTCCGATGAGTTGGGCAGTAAATTGTATTCCTAAAGAGAATTTACCATGATTCCGGATGACCTTTCGTAAAAAAAAAAATTGTATATGACCAGTTGCAAATTTTTTTCAAATTACGGGGGAATTTATTCACCAACAATCTATTGAAATATTCAACTGTATAAACGGACAATAATAACAAATCCAATATTTTCCAAATATGGTAATTATACTAATTTGTGTTCACACATTGATTAATTAATGAAAAATTTAGGAACTTTATCAAATGTCTTCTCAAGATCAATTTAATATCATGTGGTATTTTTATAATCTCAGTCATATTAAATCATTTCACTTTGTATGCAACATTTTCTGAAATTTTAATAAGAACAAAATCTAGAGTTCGAAACTATTTTTCTAATTTTTAAGATGTAAAATTTAATATGAATCCTATCATTATCTCACCTAGTTTTATAATGGAATCATACAATTTGTTGAAAACCAATATAAAACATAGATATTTATAATACCCCCGCGGTTGCCGCGTACATGACTTCGGCAACCACCCCTAGCATCCACGACAGAATTCGAAAGCGATTAATGCAGAGGCGCTAACACTCCCCTATAGTTATTATCATGGCAATTATTCTGCTATTATGTCCAATATTCGGTATTTTTACATAATATATGACTACCTTTACTTCTCGTCTGTGGAATTCTACATCTTTTCGAGCACCACCATCTGTATTTAAATATTGCAAGGCATCTAATATGGCTTCTAGCTAATTGTGAAAAATACTTCAGTAGACGTTATCGGTATAGGTTCCGTTCGATCGGCATATCATTAAATAATTACAAATTCTGATCATATCACATTTTAGGTATTGAAATGCGAATATTTTTTCGCATGGATTTAGAACATAATCTTCATACAGACAATATACGTTTAACTGAAGAATAAACATTCACATTCCCATGCCTATTCAGAAACTGGTTAAAGATTATAGTAGTGTGCCCACAGTAATTATAGGATTGAATTGCGGTATTATTTTGTTGTACTTTCCGGTAAGTTGTAGATTTCTCTCATATTATTAGAATTTATGTGACCGATCGTCTCATTGCATTTGCAAATATGTTACAATTCTGATGATGAATACAATCATGAAAAATTTGAGACGACAAATTGTCATCAAACGCTTGTATAATACCATCGTTTTGTGGTCAAACAACATCATCCCAATTTACAGTCTTAGGCTGTTATTTTAGTTTTTAACAAATATGTTTATGTGTTGATTGTACTATAGGAAATTATGATAAGGGAGTATTAAAACCTTTTGTTTAAAATTTAAAAAACAAATTTCTTTAACTTTAAAATTTTCATACATTACACAAAATATTAAAACATAATAATATTTGATTATTTTGCTACCCACTTATAAATGACAAGTAAAATGATGAGCATCAGTACCAACAAAATAAATATTGGATTCATAGTTGGAGACATTATGGCATCCAGGTCAATATCGCAAATATTTGGTGTATTGCAGCCATTGTGCACAACCAAACCTTTATCTAGAATTGAGGAGTTTATTTTGTATAGAGATAGGTATTCGTTCCAGGACATTATTTGATATGGAAAATGTAGAATTGATGAGTTATACGAACTGGTGGTCGTGAAACTGAATGTCAGCCACATACAATTATTTGAATTTTTAATTTCTTTTATATGTAGCAGTAATTCATACAGACCGTCTGGATGTCCTTCAATATATAGTACACATAAACTAATAAATTCAAAATCATCTTCAAAACGAATAGTTTTATTACAAATCCCCGGTAACAAGTATTCTTTAGAACATGTCCTAATAAGTTTATAACTTGAAGAAACATCATCGTACATGAGGTTATAATCAAAATATATTCCACGATATCTGTTCCAATTAAGTAGTTTTAGGGTTTCGCTAAATAGCTGTACATTTACTGATAACCTGAATGAATCCGATGAGTTTGCACAATATGTTGGATTTAATTCATCAAAGGATGATATACAATTTGTAGCCGATAATTTTAAGAATATTATTACAATTTGCTGGAATTTCATTTTTATCTTAACACGATAATAACAGCTTGTTGTAAGCTGTTATTAAGCTTACGATATGTTAAAAACGACAACTTTACCTTACTAAATAAAAATTAAACGAGTTAAAATAAAATAGTACATATTAATTTAATTTGATATTACTAATTGGAGCATTTTTATTGATGTCATTAGTACCAGTGTAATATTAACAATAAATGTTAATATAATGGATCCTGATAGCACATTTTGTTTTGTAGTGGGAGCATTGAATTGAGTGATCGACTAACATCCAAAGGGTATTCAAACTAATGTACATCCTCGAGGTACTACCAGATATATAAGTCGCATTATTTTGCTTGTGGGGTTTGTGCACAAATTTCTCACATAAGCTATCCCACACAACTACCCATTTATACAACTAATGAAATTGGTGTTAATCGATCAAATATACGCAAATTCAATTTACCTTCATGATCACAAATAGGCAAGTTTGATGCATTGCATGGATGTATTGATAGGAACGGTTATCAGTAATCTTGTTAGTTTAGTTAACGGAAATATTCTAACACAATTTCTAACAAGTTATATACTTTCTTGCTGAAACTCAATCGTAGAAAAAATTATTATCCAAATGTACATCAGTATTAGAAAACTCAAATAATACTAAATTAGGAACATTTTTGGAACATCCTATATTAGAAATACATGTGATAATAACCAGAGCAAATCGAATAAGTTTACACAATTTACTTAATAATGTTATAGTAGGCAAATACTGATAATAGTGTCCATAAAATAGGCAACTTCCTGTTTGTGGAGATTTAGACTGAAATTTAATAAGCCCAAATTATATATTATTAGATTATTGGAAATAACTTTATCTGTTAATTTCATTAAAATCATTTGCAGCATGAAATTCATTGATAATACTGGTATATTTTGGGTCAAGTAATGAGAATGGTGGTGACAAATCGATTTGAACGACTATCATCGGGATTACTAAACCCATGCTCGCCTCCTCGCGGTGTCAACGTTGCCTTGGAAACAATATGATGATGATATCGAAGCTGATTATGCATTTTCAAATATGTGTCAATTCTGATGCTGAATACAATCATGAAAAATGTGACACGACAAATTATCATCAAACAGCTGTATAATAATATAATTTTGTAGTCGAACAACATCATTACATTTTACAGCCTTAGGCTGTTATTATAGATTCTGACTAAGTTTATGTTTATATATATTGATTGTATTGTAGAAAATTATGATAAGGGATTATTAAAATTTTTAGTTTTAAATTTAAAAAAAAAAAACAAATTTCTTTAACTTTAAAATATTCATACATTACACAAAATATTAAAACATAATATTTAATTATTTTGTTACCCAGTTATAAATGACAAGTAAAATGATGAGCATCAGTAACAACAAAATAAATATTTGATTTATAGTTGGAGGCATTATGGCATCCAGGTCAATATCGCAAATATTTGGTGTATTGCAGCCATTGTGCACAACCAAACCTTTACCTTGAAATGAGGAGTTTATTTTGAATAGTGATAGGTATTCGTTCCAAGATATTATTTGATATGGTAAATGTAGAATTGATGAGTTATACGAACTGGCAGTCGTGAAACTGAATGTCAGCCACACATAATTACTTGAATTTTTAATATCTTTAATATGTAACAGTATTTCATACAGACCGTCTGGATTTCCTTCAATATATAGTACACATAAACTAATAAATTCAAAATCATCTTCAAAACGTATTGTTTTATTACAAATCCTTGGTAACCAGTATGCTTTAGAACATGTCCTAATAAGTTTATGACTTGAAGAAACCTCATCGTACATGAGATTATAATCAAAATATATTCCACGATATCTGTTCCAATTAAGTAGTTTTAGGGTTTCGTCAAATGGATTTACATTTGCTGATAACCTTAATGAATCCGATGAGTTTGCACAATATGTTGGATCTAAGTCATCAAAGGATGATATACAATTTGTAGCCGATAATTTTAAGAATATTATTACAATTTGCTGGAATTTCATTTTTATCTTAACACGATAATAACAGCTTGTTGTAAGCTGTTATTAAGCTTACGATATGTTAAAAACGACAACTTTACCTTACTAAATAAAAATTAAACGAGTTAAAATAAAATAGTACATATTAATTTAATTTGATATTACTAATTGGAGCATTTTTATTGATGTCATTAGTACCAGTGTAATATTAACAATAAATGTTAATATAATGGGTCCTGATAGCACATTTTGTTTTGTAGTGGGAGTATTGAATTGAGTGATCGACTAACATCCCAAGGGTATTCAAACTAATGTACATCCTCGAGGTACTACCAGATATATAAGTCGTATTATTTTGCTTGTGGGATTTGTGCACAAAGTTCTCACATAAGCTATCCCACACAACTACCCATTTATACAACTAATGAAATTGCTGTTAATCGATCAAATATACGCAAATTCAATTTACCTTCATGATCACAAATAGGCAAGTTTGATGCATTGCATGGATGTATTGATAGGAACGGTTATCAGTACTCTTGTTAGTTTAGTTAACGGAAATATTCTAACGCAATTTCTAATAAGTCATATACTTACTTGCTGAAACTTAATCGTATAAAAAATTATTATCCAAATGTACACCAGTATTAGAAAATTCAAATAATACTAAATTAGGAACATTTTCGGAACATACATGTGATAATCACCAGAGCAAATCGAATAAGTTTGCACAATTTACTTAATAATGTTATAGTAGGTAAATACTGATAATAGTTTCCATAAAATAGGCAACTTCCTGTTTGTGGAGATTTAGACTGAAATTTAATAATCCCAAATTATATATTACTACATTATTCGAGTTAAATTTATCTGTTAATTTCATTAAAATCATTTGCAGTATGAAATTCATTGAATACTGGTATATTTTGGGTCAAGTAATGAGAATGGTGGTGACAAATGGATGTGAACGACTATCATCGAGATTACTAAACCCATGCTCGCCTCCACGCGGTGTCAACGGTGCCTTGGAAACAATATGATGATGATATTGAAGTTGATTATGCATTTTCAAATATGTTTCAATTCTGATGCTGAATACAATCATGAAAAATGTGAGACGACAAATTATCATCCAACAGCTGTATAATAATATAACTTTGTAGTCGAACAACATCATTCCATTTTACAGTCTTAGGCTGTTATTATAGTTTCTGACAAAGTTTATGTTTATATATAATATATTGATTGTTTTGTAGGAAATTATGATAAGGGAGTATTAAATTATTATTTTTAAATTTAAAAAAACTAATTTCTTTAACTTTAAAATATTCAAACATTACACAAAATATTAAAACATAATAATATTTAATTATTTTGTTATCCTGTTATAAATGACAAGTAAAATGATGAACATTAATAACAACAAAATAAATATTTGATTCATTGTTGGAGGCATTATGACATCCAGGTCAATATCACAAATATTTGGTGTATTGCAGCCGTTGTGCAAAATCAAACCTTTATCTTGAAATGAGGAGTTTATTTTGAATAGTGATAGGTATTCGTTCCAAGATATTATTTGATATGGTAAATGTAGAATTGATGAGTTATACGAACTGGTAGTCATGAAACTGAATTTCAGCCACATATAATTGTTTGAATTTTTAATTTCTTTTATATGTAGCAGTAATTCATACACACCGTCTGGATGTCCTTTAACATATAGTACACATAACCTAAAAACTTCAAAATCATCTTCAAAACGTATTGTTTTATTACAAATCCCCGGTAACCAGTATTCTTTCGAACATGTCCTAATAAGTTTATGACTTGAAGAAACCTCATCGTACATGAGGTTATAATCGAAATATATTCCACGATATCTGTTCCAATTAAATAATTTTAGGGTTTCATCAAATGGATGTACATTTGCTGATAACCTTAATGAATCCGATGAGTTTGTACAATATGTTGGATCTAATTCATCAAAGGATGATATACAATTTGTAGCCGATAATTTTAAGAATATTATTACTATTTGCTGGAATTTCATTTTTTTTGTACACAATAATAACAGCTTGTTGTAAGCTGTTATTAAGCTTACGATATGTTACAAACCACTACTTTACCTTACTGAATACATTATATTAGAGTTGAAAGCATTTTATTATTACATATAAATTCAATTTGATATTACTAATTGGAGCATTTTTATTGATGTCATTATTACCAGTGTAATATTAAAAATAAATGTTAATATAATGGGTCCTGATAGTACATTTTATTTTGTAGTGCTAGTATTGCATTGAGTGATCGACTAACATCCAAAGGATATTCAAACTGATGTACATCCTCGAGGTTCTACCAGAAATATAGGTATCTGCCACAACTACCCATTTATACAACTAATGAAATTGCTATTAATCGAACACATATACGTAAATTCACTTCTTTATCTCGATCACCATAAATGGGCAAGTTTGATGCATTGCACGGATGTTTTGATAGAAACGGTTAAGATATTTAAAAAAAATCCTCTTCAAAACTACTTGTTAGTTTAGTTAACGGAAATATTCTAACACAATTTCTAATAAGTCATATACTTACTTGCTGAAACTCAATCGTATAAAAAAATTATTATCCAAATGACCTCAGTATTAGATAATTCAGATAATTCTAAATTAGGAACATTTTCGGCTAAGTTTGCACAATTTACTTAACGAATATTACTAGAACTTGTTTGAATTTCAATTCTTCTGTACAATACAATATCAGTCTTAAATTTAATATAAAACTATTTATAATTTAAACTAATTCAATATTTTGTGCAGAGTTACGACCACTAATAAGTGAACTTTCTTATTACTAATAGTAGCTATTTCACTGGGGGCAATAGTCAACAATTCGAATTTTACTTCATGTGGTACCATAACATGTCAACGAACAACTATCATTATTCAGACTGTAATCACATCAATAATCTTAAATATAAAAGATATTACGAATTGATCATCATTTGATGATAAATAAAAGTTTTAGAGTCAATTGCCATGCTTCCTTGTTGGGATTATTGGAATTTGTGATTTAGAATGCAATGGAACAATATATAATAATAACAATTAATTCACCTATTTTAACATCAACGTTCCTTACTTCTCTGACTATAGTTTGGTGTATATAGTGTTGATTCCGTTTTACAGTCTTAGGCTGTTATTTTAGGTTTTGATAAAGTTTATGTTTATGTATTGATTGTACTGTAGGAAATTATGATAAGGGAGTATTAAAATAAAAAAAAAACAATTTTTTTTAACTTTAAAATTTTCATACATTACACATAATATTAAAATATAATAATATTTAATTATTTTGTTACCCATTTATAAATGACAAGTGAAATGATGACCATCAGTAACAACAAAATTAATATTTTATTCATATTTGTAAGCATTATGGCATCCAGTTCAATATCGCAAATATTTGATGTCTTGCAACCGTTATCCACAACCAAAGCTTTAGCTTTATACAAGGACACCATATTGTATAGTGCCTCTCTTAATTCGTTCCAAGACAATATTTTGTATGGAAAATGCAGGATTGATGAGTTAAACAAACTGGTAGAATCGAAACTGAATAGCAGCCACATATAATTATTTGAATTTTTAATATCTTTAATATGAAGCAGAATGTCGTTCTTATTGGGTATATCATTATCAACATATACTACACATAAACTAATAAGTTCGAAATCATCTTTAAAACTAATTGTTTTATTACAAATACCAGATAACGAGTATCCATTAAAACATGTCCGAATAAGTTTATAATTTGAAGAAATCTTATCGTACATAAGGTTATATTCGAAATATGTTGCATGGGAACGAGGTATTATTATCGTCAAATTAAGTAATTCTTCGGTTCTTCTATATGGAACTACATTTGTTGATAACCTGAATGAATCCGATAAGTTTGCACAATATGTTGAATCTAATTCATCAAAGGATGATATACAATTTGTAGCCGATAATTTTAAGAATATTATTACAATTTGCTGGAATTTCATTTTTTTGTATATACACGATAATAACAGCTTGTTGTAAGCTGTTATTAGGCTTACGATATGTTAAAAACGACTACTTTACCTTACTAATATTACATACAAATTTAATTTAATTGGAGCATTTTTATTGATGTCATTAGTATCAGTTTAACATAAGCCATAAATAAATGTAAATATAATGGGTCCTGATAGCACATTTTGTTTTGTACTGCGAGTATTGAATTGAGTGATCGACTAACATCCAAAGGGTATTCAACTTAATGTACATCCTCGAGATGCCACCAGATATATAAGTCGCCTTGTTTTGCTTGTGGAATTTGTGCACAAACTTCTCACATAATCTTTCCGATACAACTCCAACTAATGAAATTGCTGTTTTCAGTAATTATTTTTTTTAGTAATTGGATATATTATGTTACATATACATAATTCTCAGATAATACCACAGTAGATAATAGTTTCCATAAAATAGGCAACTTCCTGTTTGTGGAGATTTAGACTGAAACTTAATAATTCCAAATTATATATTATTACATTATTGGAGTTAAGTTTATCTGTTAATTTCATTAAAATCATTACTGGTAAATTTTGGGTCAAGTAATGATAATGGTGGTGACAAATGGATTGACCGACTATCATCGAGATTACTCAACCCATCCTCGCGGTGTCAACGGTACCTTGGTAACAATATAATATGTAAGTAATGGCATATAAATAAAAGTGTTATTGGCGCATTTTTTAAATTTCAAGTTGTTGTACATTTTTTCCATATTTCATCTACAACTGCGATGATATACGCATATATATATATTTCGTTTCATAATCTATCAGTATCTATCATAATATCTGTCAGTTATTGGCATATGATCGAAGCTGCAAAGAATAGTGTTGTATTTGCTGCAAATTACAAGTGAGCCTTGCATTGTGCTTAATTCAAATAATTTTGATCGACATTTAATACGTAATTGCATTTGATGAGCACATTTTGTTGTGATGCAAAATTCATCGACAAAATGAACTGAATGATAGAGATACTTGATAATGGTGAGGATGTTGAAGCTGATTATGTTACCTTAAAATATTGAATGGAATTAAATAAAATTGATAAAATGGTTTAATAGTCAATATTATTGAATATAAATGGAATTCTTTAACAATATTGTTGTAGTGTATGGGAAGTTGCGATCGTTTACTATGTATGGACGATGTGATGAGATGATTAGGTATTTAATATAAATTTATTTTTTATTATTATACTTTATAATTTTCAAACATAACATATCGCATAATATCCTTTATAATTTTGATACATTAAAATATTTAATTATTTTATAAATAAAAATTGATAAAATTATGAGAATTTATGGGGACAAAATAAATATCAGACTTCCCATCAGAAACAATTTGGTTTCCATTTCGATGTCGCAAATATCTGGTGTACAGCAATTCTAATTGAGTTCCGTATGTTTAATTTCTAATAGTCAAATGATATTATTGTGATTTATTGTCTCATTGAGAATTCTTTCGTGGACATTGTTTGATGTGGGAATTATGAGTTTGATGATTCATAAAAATAGCAGCCACATATCAATTGTTGAATTTCTGATATCATTACCATGTAAAATTATTTTGTACTCTGAAGTTATCGCCACTTTCATATGTACTGCACATATATTAATGAATTCAATAACTTCTTTAAAATTTATTATCTTACTACCATATTATACCAAACGTGTCTGCTTCAGAACAAGCTAAAATAACTTTATGACTTAATGAAACCTCATCATATATGAAATAGTAATAAAAACTATAGGTGGTTTAAAAAATTCTAAAGTTGAGACATCTTCGGAACGTCCAAATGGAAGCAGCGTTTTTGATGACCAGAATACCATTCGTAATTTACTAATTTTCCACAATATGCTGGATCTATCAAAGGATGATGTGCAATTTATGGTCACAAATTTTAAGAAAATTATTAACATTTGCTTGATTTTCATTTTTTCTGTCACGTAACATATGAACGTTACACATGTCTTTACTCTAATTGATTAACTATTTTTGTTTTAATGTTGTGCAATATTTTATATACAGTAACGTGCATTAAGTGTAATGTTTTCATTTATTTTAGTAATTAAAGCTATTTCTTCAGGTCATTAGTTCCATATTTCATATTGGTAAGCTGATAATGATGATGTTGTGCATATAGGCCCTGAAATAAGCACTGTTACAGTTTTGAAATTATTACATCAATAAATAAAAGTGAAAAAAAAAAATTGTGTAATTATTAAAGTATCGCCAGATTAATTATAAACATAACGATAAGGTCTATATTTGTGAACCTTTTCAGCGAAATAAGTGAATAGTTAATAAAGTCATTTATTTATAAGGCTATAAACTAAGAATTTGTGTTTGTAATTGTATTTTTTTTTTTTTTAATAATATCTAGAAAATTTTGAATACAAAAATAAATGTTTTTTAAGTTTATAAACAAATTCTGGATTAAGTAAAATTAAATGAATTTCAAATTTGTAAATGTTTGAATAGAATTTGACAGATTTAATACTCCAAAATTTGATTGAAAATTGTCTAAAAATTACATTACTTAAAATGTGATTAGTGATTGAATGGAAAAAAAAAATCGGATTATAAGGACAGAATATATTAAATACCCACCTGACCTGGTAATGTGATTTAAATCTGATAAAAAAACTAGTTAAACATTTAGAAACGTAAGCTGATTAAAAGTAGTTAGTAGTATAGATGCAATTATTGTTTTTAATAATTGGCGATTTTAATCAGACTTTCAGGTGTTTAATAAAGAATTTAGTTTTTTATCAAGTTTTCAGTATAGCTTCTCAAAGTTGTCAATACTCCTGTGATTGGCTTATATGTTGAGTTAAAATTTCTTTCACTAATTTGGTGAATCTTCTTCTTCTTCTTCATCTTCTTTCGTTAGGTCATGGATCTGTGTTTTTCTAGGACTTTTATTTTCTGTTAATTTTGAGATGCAGATGTCCAACTTTCTCGCCATCTCTTCGGAGGCCTACCTATTGGCCATGTGCCACCTGGGTGGTTTTTTCTTGCAATATTTGCGATTCTGTTTTCTGGCATTCTATCAACGTGGTCTCTCCAGAAACGTTTTCTGAACCTAGTCCATCTCACTATATCTTGAATTTGACATTCCTCTCTGATATCATCATTTCTGATTCGATCTCTAAGTGAATGATCGGTGATAGTACGTAAGATCTTCATTTCTGTTGTCCTTATTAGTTGTTTCATTATGGACGTATCACTACGGGATTCTACTGAATATGTTAAAATAGGTCTTACGCATGTTTTATAGATTCGTATTTTGCTGTCTCGTGACATGAATCTGTTTCTCCAAATCACGTCACGAAGGTATCCAGATATTGATGCTGCTTTGTTGGTTTGATAGCGAACCTCTGCAGAAACATCACAATAACTGCACCCAAGTAGCGAAAACTCAATCGGTATGTCGTTTATCACAAGTTTACATCTTATTGGTTCTTTAGCTATAACTACTGATTTTGTCTTCATGGTAGATATCAACATATTTAAGCTTTCAGCATGTTGT
>JANSTX010011733.1:6152-18436 GCA_027564355.1 Penthetria funebris
TAGAAGTATAATAATAATAATTATTTCCAATTGAATGGAATAGCATCGTAATGAATGTTATCTATAATAATAATATCTACATAATCTCACATAAATTCTAGAACGACTTTTACCGATAAAAGGATCAAGGTGAGTGTCAAAATTTATAGTAAAATAAATATTAATTATGATCATATAAGATCAATAAATTTATTGTTTTATTTGAATATGACACTAATGACCCGATAACAACGTAGAATAATATCATCACATAACGTAACTATTAGATATGAAACATAATGAAAAAATTCTCAGTCTATTTGAAATCTTTATAATATTTATCAAGTTGGAAGAGTAGATAACTTGTTGTTTTCTTTTTTTTATTAAAGAAATTCCAGATCACAATTAAATGTTATTGGATTAATTAAATACATTAACGATTTTAATACTTTTACATTTAATTTATTGATCTTTAAATTAAAAGAGTAGCTACTTTAATAATATATACCATAATGTGATCATGATCATCTATAATCATTGCGTGAACCAAGTATGGATATAATTATTTTTTTTTAATGGATCAACACAGACATCATCAATATATTTATTTAAGTCATTAGCTATTGAGTAGCCACATCCATACAATGAATAAATTAAAAATATTTATATTGCCTTGCATCTACGAGTAGTCTGTCTTTAAATCATCATTAGAAATAATTGAATATGATTTGATTAATGCATCGACGATAAATTGATTAATTTTAACTTACATGATTTTAACCTTGTCCAATAATATGCGTGAATAAAATGAATTGATCTTATATATATTTATTATCTAAATTCAGATCCAGATCAAGTTAGTTTTTCTCTTAAATCAAAACTAGAAAATTAAATTAATTCCAGTACATTAAATTTTAAGTATTATTTCTTCCCATAACACAATTTCGATATATATACAATATTTATTTATTTTTTTTCGTTTACTTGCATTTAAAATGCAATGGTCCAGTAATCTCTGAGATATTCATATTATTATAACACCAACGCATAATTTAAAAAAAAATGATGATGATCATCTTATACATAAAGACATTATTATAGAATTATGCATTTGTTATTCATGCAACCGTACAGTATATGCGATGTAATGCGTGAATTTGATTGATTATTTATAATGTATGATGACATCTCAATATTCCAGCTTTTCATTCAGACACATATGAGATTAATAAAAAAAATTAAATTTATGTTTTATTTAAAAAATTTTTTGTCTGAATATTATTTTCATTGAACTTATTTTAAGGATATATTGTAATATGGGAATGATTATTCTTGCCAAAAACTGCAGAATTCTGACATATGTGAGGAATATAATGTTTGGCTTACGACAACTATATCTTAATTTATACCAGTATATTATTAGCTATTTAATTCACATATCGACATTGATCATATATTTAAAACTCATGGAAAAGGTTGATTGAGGTAAAAATAAATTAATAATAAAAATGAAAACCTCTTAAACTTTGTTCCAGTGATAAACTACACAGAGGAAAAATAAATTAATTCAAAACCAATATTCGGTATGTCGGTATAATTATAATAAAAATAATTTGAAACACTGAAATAATTTTTTAGATACTTGCGACCACGTCTAATTACTATAATCATATTGATTTATTAAATAAGGACAACAATGTTTAAGAGTACTGTAACAATAGATCAGATGCATCTACCGAGCAGGTATCGTATGATGATGCAGATACAATATTGATAAAAGATGCAGAAATTGTTTGTTAGACGTTCGTGGTTAAATAGATGCGAATGATTTTAGTGATTATTATTTAGTCCACTTAAACGTTTTTCCAGTGATAAACTACACAGAGGGAAAATATAAATGAGTTCGAAATCAATTTTCGGTATGTCGGTATAATTACAATAAAAATCGATTTTAAACAGTTCACAAGCGAAATAATTGTTTGGAACCTTCCGACCATGTCTAATTACTATACTCATATTGATCAATTAAATAAGCACAGCAAGATTTAAGACTACTGCTAAATGTGTATCAATAGTACAGATTTGCATCTACTGAGTAGATATGATGATAAAGATACTATATTGATAAAAAATGTAGAAATTGTTTGTTAGACATTTGTGGTTAAATAGATGAGAATGATTTTAGTGATTATTATTTGGTAATTGAATAGATGAAATTGAAATTTATGCAGACATAAAAAGATTCGCATAAATGTTGCCAAACTTCCACATTTCATAAGTTTCTGAATTTTTATTAGGATATCATAATCTTTAGAAAATGTATTTTAATTAAAATGCAAATATCTCGGAAACGGTTATAGAGAGAGTTTTCGTGTCCGAGGATGAAATATGTGGAAAGTAGTTGCGCATCTTTTGCAATGAGGAAGTAGTTTACAGCGATTTGTCAAATCGTTTAGTATATGAAAATGTTCTTGGTTTCATTAGTTATGAAACAAAAAACAGTGGAACAAATTAGTGATGATACGTGAAATCGACGAATGAAGACGAGAAACATCAAAATTGTAACATTAATGCGATTTACTAATAGATTCTGCGAACATAATATGGTAAACTGAACAAAGAGGTTTGGTAAAAGTACATGGCGGTATAAGAGAGATACTTTATTTTGTTATGTACGAATATGAGGAACGAAATTTATATATTAGAAATTATCAAATTTTAAGGATAAATATTCGTATATCTGAAATGTACATCTATACCGCATGTATATTATGCTTAAAGTCCAAAGTATATTATGATCATGTATAAATTTAAATTACTCAAATGTATGTTTATTAAAATAAATAAATTCTTATGCAATTCATTGTTAAATTATTCAACAGAAAATAAAAATAAATAAATAAATAAAAATAAACAAAAAACATATGACAACCCTTTTATATTAATATTTTCTTTTGCAGTTTATATACACAATAAAAAATATACAACATAATAATTCTTGTAACATAAAATTTATGACGATTGGTTTCTTGGTTTAGGGGTTTTTAGGGGTTACATATTACATAATATTTTGACATTTCAATTCGTTTGGGTAATTTACACCGAACAGACACGTAAGGACCTCTTTAAAATATCATGATGAAAAAATTTCAAAATTGGAAAACATAACAATGTTCCCTTTTTTAACACGGTTTATTTGTTTTTCGTTTTTTTCTATCCTGTAGGCATATCATAACATTTTTTTAGGGTCATATCACTTTCTTGTTTGCCTTTGAATTTTTATATTTTTATTTTCTCTGGTATTTTTTTTTTTTTTTTTATGACTTTCAAATATTTACATCGTTAGTTAGTTACACATTACACAATAAGTAATAGTAAGTAGCACTAGTGCAGAGTAAGTTGCATTCATTTACAATGAATATAGAAATGAATGAATGATATTTTGAATAAAATATAGTTTTATTTTTTACTTATTGTTTCCACTTTGTTTTTCTATGGAATTATAGGCGTCAGTAAGTCAAGTCAATGAGAATAATAATAAAAAAAAAAACAAATAGATATTAGAATTTAGGAGGACAATTAACAAGGAAGTATTTATTATTACTTAAATTAAAATAGACACATATTTGTATACATTAAAGCATATATTTAAAGAATAATGTAGCTCATTTCATCATTTGGACGACTATATTATAGTCACGTATTCATTTGAATTAAAAACGATAATTGGTATTGGATACATATACACATTTTGAAAGCAAATGATTTAAAACAATCGACTTCCGTTACGTCATCTAAATCTTTACGCCTAAAGGGCGCATAGGGCGGAATTACGATGCTAATTTACTGTTTATGCATTTAGCATCAAATGTAAACTCAAATAACTATAATTTAAATATGCGAACAGGGAATCATAATTATTCAGTTATATATTTGAATATTTCAGCAGAGCAGTGCAAAATCCCCAGTTTGTTATTGAGTTGTGTTTTCAAACAGTCGTTACTCAATTCGTCACCACTTCCGTAACGTATACATAGTAAAAACTGAAAATATCACCTGACAAACTCTTTGCAAGAGCATTCTGTGAAAATTTTATGTTCATTCATCATCCAATGATAAATTGGTCGTTTTGATCAGCATAAAACATTTTATATCTTATGTATAACCTATGGAATTGATACTGAATCCCGTTTTTGGATTATATGCCCAAGTAATGAAAACTAAATATCTTAGACATAATTTTTCAATCAAAACTATGAGTTTTTTTTTTGCATATTGTATAATATATGGAGGCCGTAAAATTTTAGAATCGGATCCCCTAAAATAGGGATGTGACAGAGTGGTAAGTAAAAACAATTCACAATACAACTTGGTTATCCCTTGAAAAATAAGACAACCAAAAATTGCAAAACATATTGATATTGTTCGACAACTGAACAATAATATTGGGCAGTAATTTATAATCATTTAGTGTGACGTCTCTACAGAATTGAAACTTACTTGCAAATGCATTTAGACGAAAAGATGTTGAACAATTTTCTTGATTTCATTAAATATAATTGAACGGTATAAATCAAATGAATTTAATATTGCATTCTAGCTGTTATGATTGTCTGTTACAAATCTTATATAGATTGCAATTTCAAAAACAGATTGAAGTGGTGTTAAACGAGAACATATGATTATTAGATAGAGATTTCGTGTTAGAGGGAAAAAGATGCGAATAGGGAAAAAGATGCAAACCCACTTATACTCTATCAATCTGTTTTCAGGATCTTTCAGCTGTTCATACGCTGCACTATGATAAACTGGATTCTGGCTCCTCAGTCAGCATAACTGTAACTTTTACCGTTCTTGGGGCATCTTGATTTTTATCGGTACTAGAACTAAAACTAGCGATTATGACATCATGACCGTGATCGATTTACCTAGTGACACCACGTGGAGGTAAAAAATGTAAAAACTGGCGATATATTTTTGAGGTCAATGTGAATTGAAGGTTGCATTGATGCTATATCGGATATTCTACAATAAAATCTTTAATCAAATAAAAAAAATCTATAATATATAATATACTAATTTGAATAAATCCCTTTGTGATTTCATTGGACTTATGTAAATAACGACCATATATTTTAATCATAAAAATTATAATTTGTCTAATTAAATATATGGTAAAAGACTGTTTACGAGTAAATTATGCAGAAGTATCAAAACAAACAACAAAAATTTGCATTTTAATAGGAATTACCTTTTTTTTTTTTAGCTATAAACCAAATACACGCGCCTTCAAATATAATTAATTGCATTTCATTATCATATGCACAATGCATACAATTTAACCTGCTGAGCAATTCGTTAAACAAATTTTTTATGTTTAATAATAATAATCATATTTTAAACAGATAGTTTCTGGTCGTTTATTTTCTATTTTTGGTTTTTATTTATTTTTTTTGTCTTTCAAAAACTGCATAAATTGAAGCAAAATTATAGTTAGAAGAAAAATTATGACATTAGAGAATGGATAAGCTTGAACAGTGTCGTGACCGGCCACATTACACTATTCTATATGACACAAAGAAATTATAAAATTACCACTTCATAAATATTCATTAGAATCCAGAAGAAGAAATATGATATCCTGCCTGTTTTAAATTCCAAATATTAAAATTAATTTTTCTATAAATTAATTATAACTTCATAAATTTTATAGGTATAGATCTTTAGAAAATATAATTAATGGATATCCATTTTTATAGTCTTTTACTCTGTTTGGGCGCTACTCTATTGATTGCTGATTGGATGACACTTTTTCATTCTGTACGTTAATTATTCTAAAAATTTAATGTATATAATTAATAATATATGAGTTTAATTATCATATACTAGTTATATGCGATCATTGGTTTGAGGTTTAACCATACGACTATCGAGTATAATCTATGTGTGTTATATTATTTATGTTTTATTTGATTTTGTTTCTTTAAAAAAAATATATATATTTATATTATTTATTGTCATTGGCGTGAGAAAGTTTATATGTTCATGTTATGGAGAAAAGAATTGTACACATAAAATAAAAAATAAAAAAACTATTTGTAAATGAAATTAAAATTATGATAAAATTATAGATACTCACTGATCCATAAAGATTTCCACATGAATCCATACAAAGATGTAAACATGTTGCAACACCTTGTATTCTAATTTGGCCAACGTCAACGGTTGCTCTTTGAAGAATTGCTGAAATAATTAAGGAAAAAAAAATTCAATAAATGTAAACAAAATATTTGATTAAATAATATTTAGAATCAATTGATGGGCAAAGAAAATGAAAATTATATTTTTTTTCTGTTAGGTAATTAGTGTACTGATGAAAACTACGCATCAACCGTGCCATGATTGAGACACCTATTTATCATGTGAAACGACACTAATTTCTAATATACCCTGAATCATGTTGTTGTTGGGCTAACCGAAAAATACGATAATGTGGTCCAAAGTAACAAAACTAGTCGTAATACAGTATTCAAGACTATTGCGACGTATATATGTCAAGGCTATTGGGACGCATATATGACATAACGTCTTCACCTACTTCTTATTTCAAGTTACATTCACAATTGGCAGGATGCACTTAAATTAAAACTATTTAGCGTTCAGCGTTAACGACGAACTGCAATTATTTTCGGTTCCCTGACCAGTAGCGTTACTTTATTCCATCTTTCACCAAAGGGTCGTCAATTATTCTGGGCAATCCATTCAAGCGCGTACTTTGCAATATCACTTCAACATTAAAAGTAAAATAAACCACTTTGACGTCTAAGCAAAACATCTGCAACTATTTCAAAATTACCAAGTGCGTAACAGGCGAGCAGAATATACATTTTATTTGCAATACAATATTTTTACTTTAAGAGGGTTTCTTAACAAAAGTTTGAATATCTCGTAAACGATTGAAGATAGAGGATTTGAATGAAAGATGCATAATATCGTGGCGAATGTTTTGTGTATAGGCATAAACCGGTAGCATTATCTGTTTTATCATTTAAACAAACAAAAATAGCATAATGCATATGGTATTATCCTATTTTTGAACAGATTTCGATTCAATTGTCCATGATTTGGTAGATTCTATAATTAATTCATATTTTATATTTTTGAGTTTAGTGTAGTTTCACAAAATTAGTATCGATTTAGTTGGCTGTTCAAATTAAAGAAATTTCAAAAAAAAAAAGTACAGTAAATCTTTAAATCTTTCATCTGTCGGGTTCGTTGTCCTTTCCCAGTTCTAAATTATATATACGTTTATAAAAAACAAAAAAAAAAAAACAGGATATACCGAACTTTCTTTTTCACACATGAAATGAATTTTGATAACACATTTCTATATAGACATTGGCACTGGCTTCATCTCAATTCCAAATATTACGGGGGTAAAAAAAACCATAATTTATTTTACTTTGATGTACATAAAAGATATCCATCAGCATAGTGTATATATACCGAGTACATGTACATGATAGTAATGTTAAAATGTTAAATTAATTACATGGAGCGATAAATATTTTATGGCATACATTTTATATGTAACAACAACGTCCTTTCACCACCAGAAATTATTCCTCAATGCAGTTTGTTTATTGGTACTATATCTTAAGTTCTATATGATTTATTGATCATATGATTTTATAAAATGTACTCATATATCGTAAATGAATAACAAATGGGATCTAATAAATTTTATACATACTTTATGGTATTATTTCAAATATTTATTAGAGTATAAAAACAACAAATTATTGGGACTCACGTTTCAACAAATTATTCAAAAAAAAAAAAAAAACGCAACAAAAAAACACAACAAAAAGAATGCAATTCACAACATTGTTTCTTGTACATTAGAGTTGAAATAAATGCACTATAATGCACTTTAAAGGTAAATAAATTGACAAAAGAATAAAGTATCAATGCTCTTGTAAACACCTGTACTTAATGTCGTTTAAGACGGTATATTATATGCGATATACGACGAATAATATAGGCATTGTTAAATATATTACACTTTTTATCGAGTTCTTTCCATGTATGAACATTTAAATGGATGGAAAAAAAAGTAGAGATGCATATTTGATTACAATTTCATTTATTTTTTAATTTTAATTTTTTTTTTTTTTTTATTGAAATTTTGATAAACAAAATAAATATAAGACATTGTGGAGCGTGGAGAAAACATTTTATTATGTCAAGATGGATGTTAAGAAAGGGACCACCAAGTTAGAGTCTTTTTTAATTGAAATTCTCGATTTTAATCATTTTTTTTCAAAATTGATGTTAAATTACATTTGTTTTAAAATAAATATTTTTTAATAGTTTTGTTCACATAGTAATTTAAATGTTTTACGAATGTTTTTATATATTTTTATATTGTAATCTACACTTTATGTTAATTACGAAAATATGAAAATGATATTCTGTTTTAATTATAGACTATGATTTAGTTAGGTATTAATAGCCACTTACGATTGAAGAAGTTATAAAAAATAGCTACTAATTTAAAACATGTTGGCTCCTTAAATCATAATTGTATATACATAAAATTTTGAAAAAAATATACCTATAAGGACATTAAATTGTATAAAACTAATCGTTTCAATGTACAATATAAAAGATTTTTGGAAACAGATGCCAATCAAAAAAGGATATGTGCTTTAAACTCTAGGAATTTCTTGACCAATTTGTACTATATTTTTAACAATGCTTACAATAAAACTTGTTATGTTTTTAATAAAAGTAAATAAATCTTTTAATTTCTCAATATGTGTTTTTAATAATTCTAATGCTTTGAATAAATCTTTTAATATATAGCTTTCGACCTACTTTTATAAAACGTTTAACAGAATCCTTCTCAGCTGTACAAGAAATTTATTTAAGTATATCAAAATTCAATTAAATTTACACCATCTTTCAAATTAATTTTTAAAAAGCTTTAAACGAACTGAATAATAAACCATATTCTATAGGATCGAAAAAAGTTTTAAATAAAAAACCTGTAAGCACTTATTAGATGTTGATTCAAATTTTTAATTAAATTTGATCAAGTATTTAATAAATATTTATCAAAATTTTAATAAATATAATATTTATATAGCGTTATAAAAGTGTTCAAGAAACTTTCAGCTAATATCCACTATCAAGTTGAATAGGTTGAACTTTTTTGCGAAGGACTTCGGTTTTTTTTTCTTTATGTCTACTTATGTCTACTTCTGGAAAAAATGCTGAAATTTTTTCATTGTAAAAGGCACTAAAAACTAGTAGGCAATTTTAAGATAAATCTTTAAAAAAAACATTATTAAAATAATGAAAAACTTATTATAACAAAATCCACATAACAGATCTTGAAAAGATATTGGATAGAATACCAAAAAATCATTAAATTCTCAAAGTGTTTCTGAACTATACTTGGTATTGGAGAGATCAACGGAATATGTTTCAGTCAGAATGCATGTCTATTGAATTACCGGGAATACTTTGTAAAATGAACGATTATTTGCTGTTGGTTGGTAATAAATTTAAATGTATGGTTGAATCAATTGAAAATTATGGGGAAAATTATATGCAACTGTAGCTCGATCGGCAAGAACTTAACGTTCTGAATGTTAAATTGAAATCATATCAAAAACCTTGTTAAACTCAATATACATTACTACGTCTAATTATCTACCGGATTCAATCATATTATTTATGACAAAATTTGTGAAAATCAATAAATACGTTGACGTAGAACGATCCCATGTTCAAGTGGGATTATTACAATTCTTCTCACCTCAATAACTAATTGAATTACAAATAATTGATTCAATATTCTATACAACAGTTTGGTAATATAGAAATACCCCTATTACTGCCAATCAATATTCTTGAACTAAATTTAAAGATAGAGGTAATATGCCACATTGTCGGAAAAATACCGAATGTTAATGAGTTCTTAAATATTATACAGTATAGAGTTTTAAATTTGGCATGTCTGAATTCCTATAAAACAAAAAATCAGCGAAGAAGTCGCTCATATCCCTCGTATCGGGTACAAAATATTTCCACTATCCAAAAAATTCTTTATTAAATATATTGGCGTTGTCACCGAGATTTTGTCAAATGTTTTTTGAGTTACAAGTTGGCGTCTGCAGCTATATTTAATTTCTACATATGAATATGATAAAAAGAGATTATTAATAATTAATATATTGAATAACTTCACACCACCAATTGTTGTGCTGTGATAAACATATAAATTCTATAATCAAATAAATGTTCAAAGAATTTTCTAAAGCATTCTTAGGCGATAACGAAGATGTTTTAAAGTGCTTTCTCAAAATTTACAAATTTTTAAAATATTGAATAGTAAATTTACACCAAATTGTTAGGTGCTGTGACTGTGATAAGTATGAACTACATCATCAAATGTATATTATTTCAGAAATTTTAAAAGAATTCTCAGCGGACAATAAACATGTTTTTAAATTCTGTAATACATTTGACATTTTTTTAAAAACAATATGAATACTTTAATATTTTTATTGCTTACATTTTTTATATGTTCTTATTTAACACAGGAAATACCTGTTGAACTAGTAATTTTTTATGTCACATTCATAAATTTATTACTAATCATTTAAAATGAAAAACAAAAAATCTATGATAATCTTTATCTTCAAAATATACAATCATCTCTTTGTTAGATAATCTAAATAAATACAACTATTGTAATGTATAACCTAAATATTTAGTTTTTTTTTTTTTTTTTTTAAATGAATATTTAGTTTTAAATTTATTATTCAAAGGCTATGTACTGCTAATTAAATAAAGTGCATTCATAGCACAGTTTATTGATTCAAAATATTTGTAGGTAAATATTTAAACTTAACACTTTATATGATGTACAAGACAGTACATGCATTCTAAGCCACAAATTATATAAATTATGTCTTCATTATTAATGAAAAACTGTATATAATAAATAGTTTGTGGTTTAATATAATATGATTATTAGTTATTAGATATTATATTTACTTAAATTATTAATTATAATAGAATAAATAAATTTTCAAAATGTTTACTCTGATGTGAACTATAATTTCGAAACCAAAGTGTATTAATATAACAAAATAACTCGTATTGGAATTATATGGAATTAAGAATGGTTTGCTACATATATTTATATACTGCATAATCTTGCTGAAAAGGAATTATTTTTAAGTATTTTTTAAATAGTTTTTAAAAATTTTTTTAAAGATGTATGATCGATAATTTTTTTTTTATTAATTTCATATATAAAGCAGTCAATATTTAAAAAAAACTTAAAATTATTATTGACTTGAATTCTATATTATCTTTGATAATGGAATTATGTAAATCACTAAATTATAGTCATAAGAAAATGATTATTAACATTTTATCATAACGATGGTACATTATAATTAGAAACGATGACCCATTTATTTATGTCGATATAATGTTCATACCAACATAATTCATATAATTAATGTATGATTTAGAATCAAATGATATTATATGATCTAATAAAATTTTATACGTTTATAGTAACAGTCCAATGCTGCTGCGTTTATCAAATGAAAGTTGTGGTTCAACTTTATAATTACATCATAAAAATGAAATTATTTTGATTGCAATCAAATATGAATAATTTAAATGTTTTAAAAAAAAAAAAAAAACAAACAAATAATCATTCAATTGCCATCATATTAAATTTTTCAATAAACAAAAGTCGAACATACGAGTACAAAATTAATCATTCAGTTATGTTTATATTAAATGAAATATTCAATCAGTTTTTATGATTCTAATTAATTAATTCATACGCCCAATATTACGTTAATTTAAAAATAAATACATTTATATGCATATGATGCATGTTCATTAAATTTTAATTTATTTAATAAGAATTTCAATGCAATTTCATTATTTTTAATTTATTTATTACATTCACTTATCATAAAACATCAACATTTTAGTAACTTTAATTGAGACAAATTCATAAAATTTGTAGTAAATTATTAAATTATTATAGTATTTTTTGTAAAATATCAACCCAATTTACTGTAAATGATAAGGCAATAAAGAAAGTTAAAATGCATTCTTTTAATTAAAATTTTTAAAAAATTAGAAAATATATATTAATTTTAATACGAAATTTATTATTTTTCCTTATGCAACTTAAATAAAGTTATTTATCGAATTGTTTTTTAATAAATAAAGACATTGTTTTTAGTAAATAACAACATTGT
>JANSTX010011744.1:0-18432 GCA_027564355.1 Penthetria funebris
ATAATCATATCATATAATAGTAGAGTTTATAGAATTGTTATTTTGTGTATTCTTAAGAATGAGGCATGTATATATTAATATTTTCATTGAAAATGCTACAAGAAACCTGAAGTCTATTACACGTATGAAGATCAACATGTATTTAGTTATAGACTATATGTCTTTTCTTAAAAAATCAATTTAAAATTATTAAATTATTTGAATTGACTATGAATTCAAGGTATTATTAGAATTTGATACATGATACTTTTCAATCGGCCCCCGCATACAGCGAAATACTATAGCCAGCACGGATGTAAAATATTGAATTTCTTATCATTATGATATTATTTAAATGTACAGATGATTTTGGAATTGTTTAATTGCAGGTGCAGTAGTACAAATAAATGAATGAATAAAGTATTGAACTTATACCACAGAATATAACATATGAGAGTATAATACCATAGTGTACACTCATAATCGTGACACCGCATGGAGGTGAAGATTGATTGAGTAACACATATCATTCATAACACATATCATTAAATCTCAGATGTCCCTTAATAAATAACATTATCACAATATATTGTATTTCTCGCGATACGAATTGATAAAGATTATTGATGATCTTTTATTAAACAAACAGTTGCGATAAAAGTCGCTATAAGAGTTGTACTTAAAGGCAGAAGATCTTTAGTAAAAAATAAAAAGAGATTTGGAAAATATCCTAAGAATCACTAAAAACACTTGCAACTACCGACAGTAACATTATCCAAAATAATTTAGATTAAGTGCATCCTAAAGTTTGTTTAAATACTTAGGGACAAAAATTTAAAAAATAGTAGTTGCTAGAACGGAATTTTGAGAACCCTTGCATTAAGTATAAAATTGTTTAGAAATTACACCATTCAAAACAACCTATGAACTAAACGTCCTTTCAAAAGCATTCGTGTTCACTAAACTTCTACTCCAGATTTCTGTACGATAAGTGATGTCTCATGATAATATTGAATATTTTATACCATGCAAACTGAACATACATGATAATTACGTCGCCTACTTACACAAAACTATGGTCATAGCAATTGACAGTATTTTCTGAGTTTTTGAATATATTATTAGTAAATAGCATTATTACAGTTGTTATGGATCACATATAATATAATGAAATGAAAAATTACATATAGGATGGTAAATGGAGTGGGCTGCTAACATTCAAAGAGTGCTTAACCTATATATTTACAGCACCTCGTTTCCACCGGAAACACGATCACAAAATACTTCAATTGTCATTTATACGAGGTAAAAATTATTGGTATAATGTCTTGTTTGTGAACTTGATCTATAACAGCTAACAAAGCTTTTGCTTTACAAACCACTGAATCATTCAAATATATGTAGCCAACTAAATTCATGTGTTTCACAGTATATTGAAGATAATGTAGTTTACGGTTGATATTTAATGTTACATAATGTCGTAATATCGTACAAGAGGACATATACACTTGTAGTATACAGGTTAATATGATGATGAAATTACAGTATGTATGTGTAGCGTTCTGGGTTAGAATCAACTAACTATTTTCATTAGTTAAATTCCTGAACTAGAACTTATTGTACCGCCACGAACATCAATTACACCCAACTTATGTGACTGTAGGCTTGTAACCCGTAATGCCGAAATTTTTCAATTACACGTTAAATGTCAACAAATGTCCCCGAATAGGCGACATTTTAGAAACGGACACGATTTGGAACATCGAATGTTAGAAATATTCTTCGACCGATGAAACATGTGTGTCAATTTTTCAGATTTATGCACCAACGGAACGCATCATCCATAGATGGCAAAGATGCATTTTATAATTAAATATCATAAAATATTAGTACAATTAAAAATGCTAAGTTTGGTTCGAACAATATTAATTAGGAATCTATAAAGAGTACACACGGAATTGTTAATATTAACGAGATACTGCGGAGAAGAAACATACAATACAAAACCTACACCTATGTAATATATATACAGAATCCGAATACGAGATAGAAATCCGCAAATGTCTGTTTGACCTCAAATGAGACGCAGCAAATAGGCAAAGCTCGATAGAATACTTTAACGTCAATCGATGATATTCTGATCGAATGAAAATCGTGACTGAAAATCAATCTTGGAATCATATTATAGAAATAGTCAAGAAGATTATTGCAATAATTGTTACTCAATATAGAATCAGTTTAGTTTATGAATCAAACAGCCTGGTTTCAGACAATCATAATCAACAGTCAATCGAAGGTGAGATCTAACCAATCGAGTTGTAGACCTTGCCTTATATAAAACTGAAGCAAATAGTGTTGTATTTAATTATATAGAAATAGATGCTAATCATTCTATTTTTTATCAATGAATTAATGATTGAGATCCATACTTACGAAAACTTCCTTTATATATACACAACTATATTGTTATGAGTAATTCTTTATGTAATCTATTTATTTTGCTAAAAAAAACTATCTGTAAACAGTGATAGCCTCAAGTATAATAACATTCATAAACATAAAACATATTTAACGCATCACTTAAATCAAATATATTTAAATGTCAATAAATAAATAATATAAATACCACTTAAAATTAATAGTTTTGTTGAAAGCTATAACCATATTACACACGTGGTAAATATATAAACATACACTTCAATTGAAAACTACATGACGATTCCTTAGGTCACGTGCAAGGACACGCGTAACGAACAACGGTCTGCATGTGAATTGCGGGTTGCGGCCTGTTTGGGACACAGTCGAATAAAAGAAATGAAATAATCATTGTAAAGGGATGAAAACGGGAAGTAACTTGGGGCGTACGGAAATAAGTAGTGTGGAAAATCGGGTATTGATTAATTAGCCATATATAATAATTTTCGATGTAATTATTTTTCTTTTTGGTGAGAAAAACTAATATGAAAAGTGATGTACCTAATTTTAATTGAATCGAATATACGAAAATAAAAATGTAATTCTTTTGAAAGGATTGCAGATGATTTCTAATAAATATAAATTAAAAACTGTCTGTAATTTAAAGGCTTGAATACTAGTACGAGTATATATGAGTAGGAATAATAATATAAAATCTTAATCGCTTAATGACTTAGAAAACATAAATTTTATTTTACATTTTTTTAAATTCCAAATTTATCTTTTATGCAGTTTAACTGTTCGCAGATTTAAATTTTTAATGACAGTATAATTTTTGAAACACATCTACTTGTTCCAGCAAGTTTTTGTGAAGTCAAAACAGATACGCGAAATTCTATAAATTAAAATCAAAAAAACAATGGCAGCAGAACAATTATAATTAATTATAATTAAAACCGCACACGCTTCCATATTATATTTTTAACAGCAATAATTAATAAAATATTTCTTTCAGCGTCTGTCTTCGCCAACTATTTTTCATCTTTACATATAATACTTTTCACGAAAAATTGATAAGGGAACTAATAACAACTATATATGATAATGATAAGCATAAACATATCTGAGTTCTAGAGGCGCGTTTAATTCAGTGATTGATGTGTATCTCTATACTTCTTCCACATCAAAATTGGTACAGTGGCAATATTCTATTAATTCCTTCAATACAACAAGCGCGTTATATTCTACGATTAGAAATATGCATGTATTCACTACGTGCGGTCTTCTGGCTCCAGTTATTAGACGGTTTACGTTGTGTTCAAGTATTCTTCTCGGTGTAAGGCAATCCTAGGCCAACCATTAAATGCGTGTGTCATTAAAGTACGTAATAGTTGCTTGTAGAAGAGAATCATGATTTATTGTGTGGTTTGCTGCGGTTGACATATGCTTTGTTAGTTAAGACCGTCGAGTGTAAATGTTGTTTTTATATGAGTAGTTGCTAGTAAATGTTATACAAATGTATTTTAGTTTGTTTGTAGTACGAATATTAATTATATTAGCATTTATTGATGTATTACTATTTTTGGCCACCTATAGAATGTATGGCCTTGTATATACCTTCAAATTCCTCAAAATACGACTATATGTCACACTTACTTTATTATACAATTCCTGTTCACAGAAGCAAATGCAAGTATAAGGATATCGTCGACATATTCAAATTTTGAGCAAGGATGTGTATATGGTATTTTATCTTGTTATGTGGTCGTAGATGAAAGAAGAGTATAGAAAATCTGTGGTGTACATATCGGTATTATCTGAACTGAAGCAGCGGATCAGACGCATACATAGTCACTGATGATGGCTCAAAATGTTCATATTTGTTAACAAGTTATAAATGATATTTATAAGAAAAACTGATTTTTTATCAGGATAATACACCAGCTCATACATCAGCATAATTGCCATGATCAACTTTTCCTCGTTCCGAACATGACAAAATATAAAAGTTGGATCAAATTCGGAAGTCATCGACACAACAAACGTATATTCTGCAGATCTCAACTAATCCTCTTATTCCGAATGTAAAATTAAATATTGTTGTGAAAAGTATGTATAGAGGATCTCATTATGTTAAAGAATAAATTGATTTCTATTCAAAAAAGTATAATTCCTTGTTTTTTTTTACCTTCATTCTCAGTCCGCTTATTAACGCGTACTTAACCTATGGAATACGTCATAAAGCATTCAACAATACAAGATTCTGTACTGCGAGTCACAATAAATACCGTGGTTCATGATCATCAATTTGAATAATAATTAACAGTTTTCAAGACTGTCGAACTGTTTTTAAATTTGCCGCTAGCAGCATTTATATGAACATATTTGCTATTCGATTGATTGCTATAGATTACGATTATTCTCAACGTTATTATGTGATTCGTGCATGATCTGCCAGATCTGAAACCAGCTTGCTTTTCATGAATACTCGGTTATATTGCTGAACTGCTCTTATCGTATATAATTATTGCAACTTGTTGATTGTGTTCAGTAAGATGATACTATATGACAGTTCTCTCACATACTCGAATTACTTTGATTGTCAGCTCCGTTTTCCATTCGATCGGAATATCATCGGATGACCAAATGCTTCACCAATAATGAAATGAACCCCTGAACCTCGATTTTACTCAGCAATACGGTAAAGTGTTCTGTTTCTCTGTTCAGTTGCGGCGTCTAATTTGATATCAACACAACTGGATTGAGTTGAACTATTGACGGTATCAATTCATTTATGTTATTTAAATTTGTAGCGTATTGTACCAGATTTGCAATATTTTTGAAATTTCTTATCTGGCAGAACTTTATTATGCAAACAAGCGATATGCCAAATTTAGTCATTATTCTACAGTCTTAGGCTGTCTTTGCATACTTGCTGATAGCTTAATACAATAACAATGTAGAGACACTGTAAATATCCGTGTACCTCAAACACTGCTCATATATATAATTAAAATTAAGTTAATTTAAACAATTGTTACATATTTTGCCCTCCTCTGAAATCTTGCTGTGAAAATACGAACATATATTGGTTTCCAGACGATAAGACTCTAAATCAAAATTTCTGACAATATTCCAATCCGATTCGGGAAAATTTATTGATATTTCTCTTGCAACATACGCATTTCAGTAGAGCGATGTACAAGCACACAACTACCTAGATTGATGGAATTGGATGTTATTTTGTAATTGTGCTACATTTACTCGATAGTACTGCAAGCAATCGTCTACACCTTTACGCCTCGAGGGCGCATATGGCGGCATTACTCAAATAACTATAATTGAAATTTGTCGAATGGAAAATATAGGATCAATCATAATTATCCAGTTATACATTTGAATATTTCAATAGAGTGGTGCACAAATCACCAGCTACCTAGTTTGTTATTGAATTGTTTTTTCAACCAGTCGACAAACATGATATTAGCACCATATTTGAAGTTTACCGTGATAGAGTTACCGGTGCCAATACGTGTAAAGATTGGTTGAGTAACCTCAATGATAGTCGGTCAATCCATTCGTCACCACTGCAAACTTTACTGATCAGGAATTCATGTCGTTGATCTCAATTCAGGAATTCATGTCGTTGTCTCATATAATAAATACAAAAAATTTTGAGTATATTAAGGTTCATATTAATTTATTTAGTATGACCTATAGGTCTTATCGAAATGAGTGATAAATTGATGTATGCTAGTACAGTTATATTATATTTCTAATATTATAATAAAACAAATTCTAAATCAGAATTAAATGAATTTTCAAATTTCAACTAAAAACTAAACAAACCACTTTATATAACCACTTTATATATCTTAATTCATCCCCTTTAATATGAAAATGCTACAATAAATATATAAGCAGCCATTTTCAATATTGTTTTTCCCTTAAAAATAAGTTATATCAAACCACGCCAATTGGGAGGTGGTTCTATACGTTGTACAAAATTTTATCAAAGGGGATGTTTTATTTCTGTCCCAAAAATCAATTTTCTATAAATTTATGGGTATAAAATCAAATAGTATTTCAGATATTAAATTAGTTATTCAAATGACTAGTTTCAAATAGTATCTAAAAATAAGTTTGTCTTTAGTTTAAACTAATTCTAATTTAAAGTACATATAAAGATGTCTACTATAAATTAAAGAAATTGCAACTAATAGTGATATTTAGTTATTCCTATTTACCCTAAATTGATTAACTACATGGAGATGAAATTGAATTCGAATAACCACTAGTAGTGAAATTAGATAAAATATACCAAGAAATTTGCAAACGAGAAAATAATCTTTGAGATTCTTTACGTATATTCTTATAAAATTAAAAACCAATTTAATATTAATATTAATATCAATTATTGTTTAATTTAAAACAAATTAATTTAATTAAGAATTCAATAAGCAAGCATGGATAAAGTGTGTCGTAATCAGTTACCAGATTCCTCTTCATCTCCGCCAATAAAGTAAGAACATTATTATTAAAATTTAGTGTACCAGTATAAGTTTTTACTAAAATGCATGTACTACCTACGGGTTTAAAATTACAATTATTCCATTTTTCGTCCTCCTGAACTCTTACATTATGTACAACTAATCATTTACTATCAGTTCGTGAACAATAGCGGTGTTCATTGACGTTCTATGCTCTCACGAGGAATAAAGGTTAAAATGATGATCTATAAGTGGATAAATTTAAGCAACTCATCTAATTAACAAACAAGAATAAATCAGAACCTTTATCATATAATATAGTTCAATTAGGGCTGCCACAATTACAGATAACGTTGCACCCAAAAATTATATCTAAATATATTTGCAGATATTCATTACAATACTTTCATACAATATTATGGAATAATCGATTCGTACAGAAACTTTAATCGATCAGCTACGTATACCACTATAAATAAATTCAATTGCATTTTTTATCTGTATATATAATAACGGTAAGTACGGGACAACAAAAAGTAATCTCTTCAGGGTGGATCCCTATTAGGTGCCTTTAATTTTGCCATGATAGTGTTACTAAGACATATAGTGTTGTCAAATTTGTGGCACTATGGAAATGTAGAAGTTGAAAGTGGAAGATTGTGAAAAAGTAATGTAATTCAATTCCTAATGAAAATTAATACTATTCATCGACCCTTACAGAAATTTTCGAGCTGTGTTGATAAATTTCATTTTCACAGATATTTTTATACAGATAAACTGTAGAGATTACTATTTCCCCTGAAATATACCCTTACACTTAAAGCTTGAAATTTATTAGATAATAAACTCGTTTAAATTTAAATTGTAGTTCGTTACATTTTCATTCATTTGATGAAGAAATCATCTCAGATTTACCGTCTTGTGTATATGCTGCTAATCAGCATTTAAACAATTCAAATGCAGGCTTATGCATAAATACAAATTTAAGACAAATACAACAACAATATTTGCATCATACAGGTATTTAATGCGGAAAAATAGATTTATTTAATTTATTTTGAAAATATGTTAATAAATTAATATCAACAGATTGTTTAGATTCATCATCAAATAATATTACAAATGTAGCATATGGCTCACCGTATAAAATGCAGAGACAACAAGCAAATGTACGTGAACGTAAACGAATGCTGAGGTCCGCACCAAATGGGTATCACAATTTTCTTTGTTTATTAAATTAAGTTTTTTTTTTTAAATTGAATGTATCTCATTATCATACATCCATTCTGTTTGGCAAATTATGAAGATATTACTCCACTCTAATAAATAATACAACATTTTTATCACGAACATGGACATATACAGTCTTCCAGTTCATTCAGTGTCAAACACATTCCCTTATCACAATTACTTTAAATTTTAAATTAATTATAAATTTGTATAATCATATTATACAATCGCTTGATTACAAGGGTTCAAGCCATCTCAGTTAAAGGAATCGGAATTCTTAATAGCGTAGGAAATATACAAAAATATTTATTAATTATTTTCAGCAGTATAAATTCAGCTTTTGATGAATTACGAGTTCATGTGCCAACATTTCCATATGAAAAGCGTTTAAGCAAAATTGATACATTACGTTTAGCTATAGCTTATATTGCACTATTAAGAGAGGTTTGTAAATCCGAAAATTTGTACATTGATTTAATTAATAGTAATATTTATTATTAATAAATTTATATTAAAGGTTTTGGAAACCGATTATGATCCCTTAACGTATGTAGAAAAATGTTTACGAGGTGAAATCAAAGCCGAACGAGCTAATTGGAATACAAGTGGTAAGTAATTTATCGTTTCTTTTAATAATACATTTTTAATGCAAATTATTATCTTTTATTTATATTCAGATCTGACTGCACGTTTATCGTGGATAAATTGGGAAAATCTTGGAGTTCATCCAGGTCGCAGAACATTATTAACGTCATTAGCTCTTAGTGGAGATCCAAATTTACATTCTAATAATGAAAGTTTAAATTTTAAGTGACCAAAAATTGTAATTTATTAAATTGGGCAAAGTGTAATTTTTTGTATAGAGTAAACCATTATATGGTACAAGTATAGTATTATATCCTTTTTGTAATTAATATTATCAATTAATCTGTTGTGAAAAACGATTATCTAAATAAGAGAAAAATATTTGATGTATTTAATAATTTACTATAGGTAATTAATTAATATGTACAATATTCAGATTAAATTTATAGTATGATCGTATAAAAATTTTAACAATACAAGTATAGCTAGAATTTATTCCAAATGCAGTCGAACCAAAATTTTACCGTAGATCTTAATAAAAATTCATATAACAGTTTTCAGTTGAATGTTTATGATCATCAATATATAGTATTATAGTTATATTAGATTGTGCAACAAATAGAATCGTCAGATACGTATGAGAATTATCCTTTCTATATCTTGAGTTGTTAAAAGGGAATGTATATACAGAAAATACATACATAATAGATAGAAATATTGAGGCAGTTTAAAAATAACAATCTATAATTACTCAAAGATTAAGTCGATACGCTAATGTAATGTAAAAAATCAGAATAATGTGAGCAAATCTGGTCACCCACAAAAAACTTGATTCGTTAATTAGTTGATCAAAAAGACTGGAACGGTTTAAATAATATGTATAGATCTCAAACTGTCTATTTGAATAGTTTATACAAATACTGATTTTTATTGTGCTTATTTGAGAATGTGCAATTTTCATTTACAATACCAATACCGTTTACACACTTTTCATTTATACTTTTTACTTGGAATACTTTTAATTTTTACTCTTCTTCATTCAAACTTCTGCTCTACTGGAGTGTTAGAACTAAAATATATGAAATTTTACATTCGTATTTCGTAGATCGCATACTTTTTATTTGTACAGTCATATACTGTATACTAAAATAATAGTATATGTAGTATACTATTATTTTTACATTTGTAACACTTCAGTTTCAAATAAAGAATATATAGTTAAATTTACATTTTTGTTTAATTATAAGTGCTTAATGAGTGAATGATCAGTAATATAACCAAATATCATACAGTTACTTCTGACAAAATTAATGCATTGTTTTAATGCACAAGTCCCTATTGATTATATTGGAATGTGAACTACACTTCGACACCGATTAAAACATATGATAAATTTTGTCTTCGTCATTAAAGTCTAGAGTTCAACAACCTACACTATACGTACATGATGAATTACATAAATATTTCATTTCCTGGTATTATTAGTACTATTATCGACCATTGAATATATTGTCGTTCATGATCATCTTGACTTTTCCTCCACGTAGAATCATAGGATTTCAACGAACAACCGCCATTGTTCAGGATCTCTGACCAGTATCTTTACTTCAATCCTGTAAGAGATTTTATACTAGATCTGTTTCCTTTATATTGCCCGCAAGAGAACATATCGTAGATGTACCAATCTTTATTACTTTCGTCCTTGAAACACTGATTTTTTTTTGTCGACTTGTGAGCTGTATCTAATAAGCGGTTTCAATTTCACTGTCACGGAAAAGTCTAGATCTTTGCTTAGACCCCATATATGATACAATGCAGTTCTGTATTTACCTTGATCATAACCCAGTTCAAAACAAGCAGGAACAATAGTGGTGATAATAAACATCTCTGTTATACACACGTACATTAAAAATGTGACTAAAGCTTCCACGATGCAAAAATCTACATTCTGGATCACAATAACGATCCAGCGGATAATGTGCAGCAGTTTAAAAAGACACCAAATATCTTGTCGTTGGTATAGTCATGAAAATTACTCGGGATGTTTTAGGCTTCTTAAGCCTTTATAAGATATAAATAAGTGTAACAATATATATGTAAAAATGTAAATTATAAAATAAGAGATGAAATCAAACATATCGTATTTGTTTAAATGTTTACTCGTACATTTCTTGATTTGAATAGGATAAATTCAATGCTAATACCGGCACATCAGTAATAAATAGAATCTTGAGAATAACTACTAGACTGAGTAGTAAATATTGGCTATTATATTTAATAAGTAACATAAAAGAAACAATGAAAATAAATTAAATTTTACAAACAATGACTTACATTTCATTTCGTCTTATTTCATGTAGTTATTTATTACACAATCAGCAAACTAATATGGAACAATAACATTATATATTTACTCAGTTAAATATATACAAATACGACTAAACTTATTACATTCACTTTAGCTTAATTATACAATATTACAACTTAAATATATATTTATGATTTAAACTTTATTCAGCACTCACCAGTTACCATTTAATAGATATATGTAATCACTTGAAAACTTTTCACATTTTATATTTCATAGTTGCTATAAAATGGCCAATAAGAGAATTAAACGTACACTTTAATTTGTACTGTCAAAATTTGACAGTATACAAATAATTCTAAAAAAAAAAATCTTTTTGTTTTACATCAAGAAAAGAAAATAAGAAATTAATATATTAATATATTAAATATTAATTTAAATATAAATAAGAATGTATCAACAGTATATGAACCAAATTCATCAATCTTTAGCCAATTTATCATCAGATGAATTAAAAGAATTGCTTAATAATGATGATAAACTTGACGATAGAATAAATGAAGTATTTTGAAAATCTTTTATATGCGTCACTCCAGTCATCAATCACAATATTGACAAAATTTTTTCTTATATTTGATAAATTTTAGCTACAAAATGAAGACTCTGAAAAGGACATTATGCTGAATAAAAATCGAGAACTTGCCGAAGAAAATTTAAGCAAAGAACCAGAGCTTACTGAAAGACGAGGTCGTATCAATGTATTAGCAGAAGAGGGAAAAACTTTATGTACTTCAATTCAAGATAAATTAACTGAAATTAGTAAGTTATAAGTTTTTATTTAATTTAAATTTTATTCAGCATAAATATGAATTACGGTACCAAATACAAATATAAAAGAAAATATTTTTTACTGTACATTTTAGAGGCAAAATCTTCAAATATGAATCAAGACACGGCCTATGGTAATTAAATTTAGTATATATAAATATGAATTTTAGTTTTGTATTTAATTGCCCTTAAAATTTTAGCATTACTACAAACTGCATCTGCTGTAAGTGAAGAAGATTCAGAAAAAGTGTTTAAGCAGTTATTAGAGAAACAATTAGTTATTGATGAATTCCTAGAACAATTCATTGCATCACGAAAAACAATGCATTTGCGTAGAATAAAAGCTGAAAAAATGAACGAACTCATACGGCAAAGTCAAAGGAGTAGTGTAATGTATCCACCAAGTACAGGCTTTTATCCATCAAGTGGTGCACCATATTCATCTCCAGGTAATATACCTTACCCAATGGGACCTATTCAAATGCCAATGCCTGGTATGTTTAGGCCATTTTAATTGTTGGTTGAAGAAGTGGAATATAATATATCATTTTTTCAATAATATGTTGAAGTGCATTACATATTTATTATTATATTAATCAAATTACAATATTATCTAGTTTAAAAAAATGAGATACATATTCGAATTCTTAAGTTTTCTTATGTTCAAATATTTAAAAAATTTGGTGTAAATTATGTATCATTTTAAAATATAAATTTCTTATTTTATTTTCATAATATCTATTCTATTATCTTATAAAATAAAACACGATAACATTAAATATATATTTGTAAGTTACACATTTGGTATTTTTTATTATATAATAGAACCTATTTTGAAGTATTTCAAGGTACTTCTGTTTAACTTAATATTAATTATATGTTAAATAGAAGAAACATACATTTATATCATTTACCATGCAATTGTGTCAATTCCACTTCAAATTATGTGCCATTACAAACTGTTATTGGGTTAAGTAGATTAGTATCTTTAGATAAACTATGAAATAAACGGGAAACTGCTTATACTTAAGCATTGTCAATTAGCTACTAATAAAAAATGTCTAAACACAATATTTTCTAAGAAGTTAAAAAAAAACTACTAGAACTATTTTTTATGTAATTTATGACACCATACCGTATAATTATTATTAAAAAAATATATTCAATAAAATATTATTTTTTAAGTATATTATTATCTATTGTCACATTAATCAATTTCCAATTTGGCAAAACTATTAGCGGCATCTTTAATTTTAATTGATATTTTATCTTCGTTATAATCCAGTCTTTGTTTTTCTTCAGCTATAAAATAGTCTCGCATATTTTCTAGTTCGTTTTTAAAATTTACGTGCATTTCAGCTATAGAAGGTAAATCACCACCATAATCTGATGGGAGACATTGTTTTGGTATCCATTTATCGTAAAAATCTTTGTAATCAATAGATCGAGGATGTGTGTGTAACTGCGATAAATTATGTGTTTATATTACTGATTATAATTTACATATAATATTTTTAAAATAAAGTCAAAAAACATCTTTAACTATTGTTAAGTATACCAAAAATTAATTTATACTCACAACTTTAATTATTTCAGCTCTCATAAATGGTTTAATCATTGACAAGATTTTATCAAAAAATGATACAACATTTAGAACATGGATTTCACACAATTTTGCGGGCAATCCCTCTTGTAAGTATTTGAAAAACTTTTTAATTGATCCAATCCGTACCCTGGTTAAATGACTTAGTCTTACTTCACTCATATCAAATAAAAATATTATGCCAGAGTGTGGTCCTTCTTTATGTAAACATGCATCTAAAATATAATAAGAAAAATAAATAAATACCAATTTGTAAGATTACCATGATTTAATGGGTAATGGATAACCTACCTATAGTCATAAAAAAAGTTTTTATAGCATTATCAAAACAGTAATTAGATGCTGTTGAATTCGATAAACGATGGTATATTATTAAAGCTCCATTTACTGGGGAAATCGGTAATATAAAATACTCTCTAAAATATCAATTGATGGAAAAAACAGTTTATTTATATTTATACTGATTACCGTTTTTAAATTAGATGACTTACTGATTTTGTAGACATTGTTGAATTTCTGCCGATAGTGGATCTCTATTAGAAAAATGTTCTGGTGTGTCTCGTCTGATATTAAAATACGTTTTCAGCACTTTGTTTGCCACTTCGACACTACCACAGGAGTCCAAAAATAATAAAAGCTAAAAGTTAAATTGTAAAAGAATCATAATCGAACAATCGATCGAATGGCAATCATCATATGCTGTTCACCGGCTTTATGCAATGACATCTAGATATTTGAACAATTCTTGAAAATTATGGAATACCATCCAAATTGATGAACATGCTGCGCGCTCTTGATCGTGACTTGCAGTGCAGAATCTGGAATGCTTGGTGATAGCTTTTATGAACATTCAGATGTTGAACATGGTTATATTTTGTCGCGAATTTAGTTCCTACTCGTCTTAAATTGAGTTATGACAACGGTGAACAACAAACCATATGGTATAAGATGGGATCTAACTAATCGGTTTTGCCGACGACATATGTTTTTTGGCACACACAGTGACGAACGCATATATCGCAATATCATTGAGATCATTGACCATATTCAATATCATTTTCTTCGTCTGATAATCGTATCCATCGTCTCAAGATCCGAAACACCCCACAAAACTTAAAGCCAAAGGGTTGTAGCAGATTTGGTTGACCAAAAATGCCATGCCAGAAAACTGTTATTAACGTCATTTAAAGACAACTCCCATATTTCTGGCACTAAATGATATAATGCGAATTTAATTTAACTAAGTATTGGCGCAGAATTCCTGATATCAACTGAGCAACTTGAGTTTTATGGCCTATGAGCTTTATTACAGAACAGCAAACCGTCCCTACATTTAAATGAATGTTCTGTTCTTAAGCACTATTTCCTCATGTTTGTTTGAAATTACCGCCGCATTGTGCCCGAACTGCAATGTTTTTAAGACAAGTCATTTAACTACATCTTACCAAATTAGTACAATTATTTAATACACCCCACAAAAATTTAGCGGAATAGAGCAACACATTTTACATTTGGTACAGATATCTTTAGAATATAGTATAGGTAGCTCTAACATACAAAATTAGTATTGAATAGCCATAATGGAATATCAAAAACCTCATTGTATAGGCTGTTGACTTTAAACAAGAATTAGGCACAGAATCTATCTAAAATACTATTGGCATTTCACATAAATAAATGAAAAGAATTGAATGTGATGATCACAGATCGTCGATAGATAATGACAAATGTTATAGTTAATGAAATGATAGTCAAGAGTCAAGATAATGATATTACCCAATATTATTTATTATATTATTTAGGTAAACAAGAATTCTTTAATAAAATAATATTATAGTTTAGACCATACCTGTTTATTAGTTATTGTTTTCGGAATAGTTGCATGAATAGTATCACGAAGTTGAATAATTTCTTTGAGTGATTTATTTTGTCGCTTTAGAGCATCTTCTAGATCGTAACCTAATTCATATGCCATGTCTGCAAAAATAAAATGATGTGTAATGAAAAAAAAATCTATACAATTTGAATATTTAATATATCAACATTTTTAATAATCAAAGCAAGTAGAATAACTAATGGAACAAGAATTCAGATAATATGACTGGCTCAGCTTTCACAGAGAAGAGTACATAGTAAATACATATACATATATAGTACAAGTCACTAGATATTGTTTTGAGGTAATGAAAGAGTTCACACATAACACCGTACATTTAAATCGGGTTCAATAAGCTCCGTTAACGATTTCCAATCTATGATTTTAAAATTGTTAATGGTTGTGATGAAAAACATCCATTCACCGCTACAATATATGGATCGGTCTAGTATGATTGCAGTTAGAAATGATTAATTATAAGTATCCCTCATAATTTAAGACGATTAAGCGAAAAAATTTGAAATTTGAACATTTGGAAGGTTGTTAAGATTGCGTCAGGAATATAACTTGGAAATGGAATAGTGAATCGGTACATTTATTCGTCGATTACCAAGCAATGTTTAAAAAAGAAGATTTCAGAAACGACTTTTTGAATTCCTTGCAACATTTCCAAATATATTATTTGTGTTTATTTCAATTATATATTATAAATATTAAATAAAAAGTATTAAGATGTATATATATGATTACTATAATATATACATTATACTTTATTAGTATAATTTACACCAGTAATAGAACTAATTATTTTTTTTTTTAAATGCCTGAAAGAATATGAACACATTTATAAACAAAGTAATTTAGAGGTCACTTAATAACACTTTTTATAAGTTTAGAATAGGTATTTTGGTATAATATTTCTTATATTTTATATATATACTGAATTATTAACATCATATTAAATCAGAATTTACGATACCTGCTATACAATCCTTATTAAATTTCTAGTGCTAGGCATCTTATTAACTGCGATTGCATTAATTAGATATTTGTATATCAAAATCAATATAGAATCCGTCTTTATCAACTTCAATATTATCGTATCCATTTTAGTAGTGGGCACCACATGAGTGAATATTATACTACTATTTTTAATGTAGTCTTCGAACACGACAGATACCCTCTTTTCAATCTCAATTACACTATACAAGTGACACAGTTAAATATGGATATATCCCATTCATAATTTGGTTGAGCGACTATTATTATTAAGGTACGAATAATAATTAGCAATTATTTAAAAATATAAACATGATCCTCAGCTGATCTCCATCATTAACATAATCACTATTATAAAAACATCATGTCATTTGGAGAAACAAGTTCATGTTACTAGAAAGCAAAGTACGAATTTATAAAACTTGCGTTAGACCTGTTTTAACATACGCAGTGGAAATGAAGATCTTACGTACTATCATCGGTCATTCAGTCAGAGATAGAATTAAAAGTGATGATATAAGAAATGAATGTCAAATTCAAGACATGGTAAGATGGACAAGAACCAGAAGGTGTTATTGGAGAGATCATGTTGAAAGACGGCAATGAAACAACACCTATAGGAAGGCCTTCTGAGATGACGAGAAAATTATAGAGATTCTTAGAACTATCAACCACTTCTAGACTCAAGGTGCTGTACCTTGAGTCTCTGGAAATTGAAAAGCTTAATGGGTTGTGGTTTAATGAGTACGGTATTAGACAATTATATCACCATCTTTTTTAGTATTGCGTATTATTGAATTTGTTTATGTTAGACCTGTTCCCCGTGCTGTGTATGACAAGTATACTAATGGCCGAGTCACTGTCACTTAATATCAACAGCAAATTGCAGTTAAATTAAATAAACCAATTTAAAAGTCATTAGAATTAGAGAAAATGTTCCTTAATGATTTGCCGATAAACGTAATTAAATGTTTAAATTTATCCAATTGTTAAGTAATATGTTACCTGTATTCTGTTTACTGTTTCTTTTACGCTTACAAATATTAATTTCAATTTTATGATCATTTGACGTAATAGCGACTATTCAAAGTAGCATATTTTGTTTACAAATCACGTTTTTATGCACTTAAAATTTATTCAATATTGAATATACAAATTTTGTTGTATAATATTACAATAAAGGAAAAGTTTATTAATATTAAGATTTATTCGTTGAAGATATACGTAAAATATAATTTTATAATTGCATTCATACCATATATTTTGATATTTGATCTATTAACATATCGAGACAGAAAGTTACATTTCGAATTTAGTTCGGACAAGTCCTTTATTAATTGTAAAAAATGTGCACGGATCAGTAGAAAAAAATTTAAATTACATGTTTAGTTAATATATGGATATTACCGTTAGCTGTCCTATGCGCCAATGTTCTGTAAAGGTCGAGCTAATGATAATGACATATACTCGTATATTAATACATTAATGGAATAATCGAATTCAGCCAACTTAGTGCCAACAAAATAAGGGTTCCAATCCAGTTATAAAAATTTTCTGTAATAATTATTATCGTCTATATATCGGATTCCCCAAATCCACATGATGAGCAGTAAAACGTTAAGACAATTTTTATCTCAAACTTATCTTTCACATTCTCATTTGCAGCTCACGTGAACTTATATAATATATTAAATATTATAAAATAATGTAATAAAAATAATAAAAATTATATAATAATATAGTAAATGATGTGATACGTACGCAAACGGTCACAAGCTGAGTGTAGTTGCAACGTTTCACGGAAATATAAATTCAAACTACATCATACGTACAATCTTGGTTTAATTTAGTGTTATACACATACATTCTAGAGTCGAAATGCCGATGGTAATGTATATTATTATTGTATAACTCTGTAGACTGTTTTAAATAATAAAGATTCATTATTAATGTTTAATTCTGTGATTGATGGGTTTTCCATATATTAAAAATCTTCTTCCGCATAGTTTCAGAATAGAGTTTTCAGAGTGCCTGACGTTGTTCATGACTTGTAATGAATGTCTTTACAAAATTCAGGCAGTCAGTCTAGTATTTATGTGAAATTAAAGAAGTAATGGTG
>JANSTX010011755.1:2102-18428 GCA_027564355.1 Penthetria funebris
ATGTGCACCAAAAGTCATCATTAAGTTTCCATCCGATCAGATATTATTAGTTGACGTAATAATAACAGGCACTTGGTCAGGAATGCACTTCTCTGTGTGTGATCATATCCTAGATCATCTACTGAATATTATGATAACAGACAACAAGGTCATGATTGGAGTTTCTTGGCGAATATGACCGACTACCATTGAACCCAGTGAAAATCACCAAAACAAATCTCGTTATTTAAAAATACATTTACGTTAAATTATTTGCCATTGTAAAATAGATGCATAATTATATTTAAGTGTTCGACATCATTAGAGGAAGAACAAATATCGCCTATTTTCAACAAGACGATGTATATTTTGTTTCAATTCAAAAGTTACAGAAAAATGTCCTGTATGGAATTTTGGTGATGAAATGACAAATCAATCATTTATAGTAGATTGACGTTTATTTTAAAAAAAAATTATACTGTGCCCAATCAGATTTAATTGAAGATTGAACTTGTTGAAGTACCCGTATTATTGAGATGAAAGGTAAACGTTGATTTGATTGAATGGGAAGATTAGTATTTAAATAGTTTTCGCACAATTGTCATTTCCATTCCATAACCTATAATGTTTTTCTGCGACGGTAATCCTAATCTTCGTAATTGGCGGTAATATTTTTAACATCTTTTAAAAATATATTATTGTGTCGAAAAATTTAAGTGACCTATCTATAGTCAATTCTTCGTTCAATAGTTATGACATTATTTATTTCTAATTATTTCTAAACCATCATATCCTGTAAATCACATTTTTAAAATTTAAAATAATATAATACGAGTAATAGAGTAAATAAAATTTCTTTTAACATTAAACCGTCCAATTGTTAAGTTCTCTGTTAAATATTTTTTGTTTTTATATTACTTTATTTTAATTAAAAATTCTAACTGTGATATTTTTCCTCGTGTTTTTTTTTTCTTTCCTATTTTTTTAAAAAAAAAAGAATTTAATTCGTTTTTGATTTAATCATTTTTTATAAATTAAATTTAAAAATAAAATGAAATATTATTTTAAATCATGTTTTCTAATACTTTTGCTAATTTTAATTATCTATACGTTTCAAGTAGCATCGTTTTCAATTTTGGGTTCAAAAAAGAAGGTCGAAAAAGATGAAGCTAGTGTTAAGGGGTTTACACCAGCTCCAAATATTGGTAAACACATTATTTATTTTATTCAATTTATTTATTACAAAAATGAAAATTTTGACATATTTTTTCATTTATATTTATGTAAAATTATTTCATATATAGTTTTTAATAAAACGGGTCTTTTGAAAAAATGTGATCCATGTCCAAAAGGAATTCAATGTGTACCGCCAATACAATGTCCAGCACATGTTCACATGCAAGTCCATGAGCTACCACAAATTTGTGAATTAACATCGGGAGCGCATGGCTATTGTTGTACGACGGGACAAAATCATACGCGTAAGCATTTTTTATAATGAACATTTTTAGATAATTTTTAGTCTTTTAAGATTTTAAATAAAATTATAATTTATTACAAATTTTTGAATTATTATATATGAATTTTATTATTCAATTTAATTCATTTACAGATTTATAACACAATGAATAATTTATTTTTTAAAAAAGAATTTATACAGTTATTTATTACTAGCTATTTAAATTTTTAATCATAATAGAACAATTGTGATTATAAAAATTAAAAAAAAATTTTTTTTTAATATATTTGGTGCAGAGATTTTGAAGGCAATACTTATAATTTTTAAAAATTACATTAGTCTAGTAAATATGGCGAAAATTTACAAAGAAACTTTAGCGTAGAATAGAATTTTTAAAATCTTTCAAAATGAAAAATTTTGCCCAAAAATCTAAAAATTAGATTGTTTTATAATAGTTTTCTTTTGACCAATGTAAGTTTAGAATAGTTCGATTAAATTCTTCAAAGACTGCTTTACTGAATTTTGTGTCGCTGCAAAGAGCATAATTACGATATTAATTTGCTAATTTAATGTGTTACACATTTAAATAATTATATGTAGAGTGGTATGTAAATCTACCTACCTAGTGTGAAAGTTTACAAATAAGACATAAATAACTTATTTTTAACCACGATCAAATGTCACACAGAACTGATAAATACTGTGATCGTGTTTCCGGTGATACCACGCCGAGGCGATTATAGGTTGAGTAACCTCAAAATGTGTGTTCACTACGTCATACGCCACCTGGTTTTGGTAATAAATGTAATCATCTCGAAATTGACTCCAATGGGCAAAGGACATTCACGAAACACAGTCATTGCTCTTTATTTTATTATCTATTATGTTGAGAACTCATGTATTGAAAGTTATGATAGTGAAGTTTTAGGCCATTCAATAAAACATATAATAAATAAGATTGAAAGAGTAAATATTAATATTTATTATTAATACAAAAAAGTAGCATGTGTTTGTAAATATAAAATTTTGAAAAATTAACATAAACATAAAAGTAATTTATTTACAATTATTTCATTATGAAGTGTCTGTGCAAATGGCATTTTAATTATATATTTTTTTTTGATTTTTTAAATTATTTTTATTTTCAGAATATCTTAAATATTGTATAGATACTTTTAATATGTTGTTACATTATGTATAAATTATGTTATATGAAATTATAATATTTTCCAATGTAAAAGTTCATGACGCATTGGTGTTAATTTATAGAACCCTTAAAGGATAAAGAACCTTAAATATATATCCAATTAGTTTACGTATCTGTTAAATTTTCCGTCCAAAATAAAGCCTATTTATAGCGATATAATCTATATTTTATTTATATATAATTAATTTATCACTTATTTATATATAAATAACTAATTATAAATGGACAATATAATCTGTTCAAGAACCACTCTATGATAAATATTTCATTAAATTGAATTTCAATATATATCCGTGACTATAGACTACAAGAAAACGAAAGAACTTGAACACAATCATTTATCACGAGCTTCAACAAATGAAATGTATCCCAAAATGATGACGGGAATTATTAATGATGCTCGATCACAATTTGCTGATCTATTACATAAAGAGTCAAAACAAACTGGTTTCAAACGTGGTCATCCAGAATTTATGCACAATTTAGTTTTTCGGTAAGAATTAAATTAATTTCATTTTCTGGGTCACATGGTAATTTATTATAAAATTTAACATTATAACAGATCATCACCACAAGATCTTATGAAGTCTATTGATTTATCACATAGAGCAATGGAACAAGTGTTTACTTCAATGGTGTATAAGAAAAGGTAATAATATCTGATGAGAGAAAATAAATTGATTAATTATGTGCAATGTAATGCACATTGCAATTTGATGTTATTAATATACATATTTATGCACTTAACATTAGAATCAAATTTATTACATTGTGTTTATGCTAATGTTGACTCGTCACCTATTATTTGCATTATAATTAATTACACATTATGAATTATTTCACAATTATGTTTACTTATTATAATATGAATTAAATTTACAGAGAACATATATCAACAGATGATTTCAAATACAATCATATAAGTGCGCCACTAGAGGGTACCATGCTTGAACGTGGTTGTAATAAGCATATACATTGTCCGCCAAAACATTCAAAATATCGTTCACAAGATGGAAAATGTAATAATCCAAATCCAAGTAAAAGTTTGTGGGGTGCAGCTGGTTCACCTATGGAACGTTTATTGCCACCATCTTATGAAGATGGTATTTGGGAACCAAGGTTTATAATTTTTTTTAAAAATGGATTTCAATTAATTAAATGATATTATGTATTTTCAAAAATATATAGATCATACAGTGTTGATGGATCACCATTACCAAATGCTAGAACAATTTCAAGAGTTTTATTACATGATGTTGATAGACCTCATCCAAAATATAATTTATTACTTATGCAATTTGGTCAATTTATAACACATGATGTAACACAGTCAGCTTCAATAACAACTGGTAAGCACAAAATTTTTGGTAATGAAAATGTGGTGACCGGAGATAAGCATTTAATAGTTTATTGAGAGTGGTCACCTAAAACTGGATGCATTTAATATAAGATGAATTATTTTTTTTTTTTAATTTCATAGCTGATGGTAAATCAGTATCATGTTGTACACCTGATGGATCTAAGGCAATACCACGTGAACAAAGTCATTATTCATGTTTACCAATTGAAATTGAACCACATGATGAATTTTACGATCAATTTAATCAAGGTTGTATAAATTTTGTGCGTTCATCATTATCACCAGATAATGAATGTAAATTAGGATACGGAAAACAAGTATGAAATAAACCAAAGAATAAATTACTATTTGTAATTATATTGTTCTTTCTTTTTTTCTTTTTTTTTTTTGTTTGTAATTAGTTAAGCAAAGTCACACATTTTCTGGATGGTTCGGCAATTTATGGTTCTGACTTAAGAGTGCAAGGTGAAGTAAGAAGTTTCAAAAATGGACGTTTACGTATGATGAATGATTTTGGTAGAGAATTATTGCCATTAACCACTGATAAAGATGCTTGTGTTACATTAGAAAATGGTCCATGTTTTGAAGCGGGTATATTGAACGATCACTTTTTTTAAATAGCTACAATATTTAATATTTTTTATGTATTTATGAATTTTAAATGCAGGTGATGGCAGAGCAAATCAAATTATTACATTAACAGCAATACATACATTATTTGCAAGAGAACATAATCGTATTGCTGATATTATAAGTCATATAAATCCATATTGGTCAGATGATCAAATATTTTATGAAACACGTGAAATTGTTATTGCACAATTTCAATATATTGTCTATAATGAGTGGTTACCGTATATCATAGGTTAAGATGAGCAAAAATTTTATTTAAATATTTCCAGTAAAATTAATTGGATACTGTATTTTACTTTACAGGTACCGATACAATGAATCGTTTTGGTCTCAACTGTCAACATCATGGCTATTCAAATGATTACAATCCAGATGTTAATGCATGTTTAACCAGTGAATTTTCAACTGCAGCATTTCGTTTTGGACATACTATTGTTGATGGGAAATTTTTGTATGTTTTTAAATTAGCTTAATAATCATAATAATACTTGTAATGTTAGAAAAAAAATAAATTTACATTAATGGTTTCTTTAGAATACATGAAGGTTCAAGAATTTCCGAAATCATTGATATTCCTGATGTTATGTTTAATCCAGGACGGTTACGCTTAAGACATTTTTACGATGCAATATTAAATACAATGACACATCAGCCTATGCAACAATTTGATTCAGCTATAACAAAAGGGGTGATTACTCTATTATTGTTGCCTATATATACATTTTAATTTTTTATAATTCAATCAATTTCAGTTGAGTCGTTACCTATTTCGTGGCAATAATCCATTTGGACTTGATTTGGCTGCTATTAATATTCAAAGGGGACGTGATCATGGCATTCGATCATATAATGATTATCTTGAAGTCAGTGGTCGTAAACGGATAACTGATTTTAAAGATTTCGGTTATGATGTAAATAATTAATGAAAATATTAAAATTAATGTTTATTTGATTTGTGTCAAAAAAAAAAAAAAAAAAAAATAATCTCATTTTTTCAAGGCTGGCAACAAACTGTCAAGTGTATACCATCATCCAGATGATATTGATTTATGGCTTGGTTGTCTATTAGAATCAACTAATGGCGATGCATTAGTTGGTCCAACATTTGCTGACATTATTGCTGATCAATTTTCTCGATTTAAAAAAGGTGATAGTTACTTTCATGAACATAATCCAGATATCAATCCTAGTCACTTTACACCAAATCAATTACAAGAAATAAGAAAGTCAACGATGGCACGTATTATTTGTGATAATTCCGATGGATATGCAATTCATCAACAAGCACCAAAAGCTTTTATTCGTCCAGATGTACCAGGGTATGTTTTGTATAAAAATTGTTATGTAAATATGTATTCAATAATATTACAATTTTCAGTAATTCACCTGTACCATGTGATGATGTTTCAGTAATAGAAAGAATGAATTTTGATCCATGGAAGGCGGAAATAAAATATTAATTTATATGTTAAAAGAAAAATATATGTTTGTTATGTGTTACATAAGATAAATAAAAGAATTATAAAATGAGTTTGCCAGTTCAATGTCAAAGTAGTACTAGATAGATATGATCTGTTGATTACCATACGCCTATTAATCTACAATAGGCGTAAGGGAATCAAAAAAATGAATGCAAATGCTAATAAACTAATTGTCAATGCGTTCAGTAGTAACTGTATTGGTCATGAGTTGGTATGTAACTTTGCTTAAAAACGTTAAGATAGTCCATAAAGAAGATAATTGAAAGCAGCTTATTTTTTTAGAATATTAGCAAGCAGTTCTGAGTTAAATCATTTAGGTATATGATGGATTTAGAGAATTTCTTACTTTCGCACACAAGAAACAAGTAGAGCATTAGGCATACTTATTACTCATTATAACATATGACTAACAGAAATATTTTCCAAATTTGTATTGGTACAGACACATACAGGAAATGTGAAACAGACGAAGGGACCGTACTGGGTTGCCAATTGTGAAGAATTGTCGGAAAAAATAATTAATGAAAATTTGGGAATATAATCCCAGAACAACAATTCATCGAAAATGTCTGGGATTCTCTAGGGAACTAGCAAATCGAAAAATTGAATGTTGATATGTTTTTAATTTAAGTTCTAACAATTTTACATTAATTTTCTCAAGTCAAATATAAAATATTGTACTTTAATAGATTTAACTTCAGATTTTGATTTTAAGGTAAAATAACTCAACTATAAAACGAACAAATGAAATGAGTAAACCCATAAATAATACAGCAAAAGCACCTTCAAGATGAAGCATTGAGAGTACCTGAACAGACGTCTCTTTATATTTGTGACTCTGTCAATAAAAATAAAATTTAATAAATAATTGCAATTTCACTATGCATATAATATAAAATGTTTACCTTAATTAAAAGCTTACGCTTATAAACTTGATCTGACCAGAAGTCAATTAAACCAGCTTCGTATATTCTGAGCAGCATTTCATTGATTCTAGGCAATAGTGGATGACCCTAAAAAATTAATTGACTACAAGTGGATGATCGTTAATTTTATTTAAAATTACTTTTGTTAATAACATTTCAATTGGTGGTGACACAATATTCATCGATAATGCCCGAATCGTAGGAGAATTTGTAACACTATCCTTATAATCATTTTCAATAAATTCAAAATATTTTCTACTAACTGCCATTGTGAAATCCCTATATATAAAGGAATGCATTAAATTTTTTTTTTTTTTTTGTCATTTAAGTGTAAAAAATATGTCGAATCGAGTAACCAATAGTAATATCAAGATTACTCATGATGAGTTAAAATTTGATGGCAATGTTTGAAATCTCATCATCGTTATAACACAGCAATCTATCTTATTGTTGATATGCCCTTTTTAAATAGCTTGATCACACACACAGCCATATATAGTGATAGAATTACCGGTGATATCGAGTGTGTAGGTATAAAGAAGGATTGAGTAACCCCAATGAAAGTTGGCCACTTCAATAATAGAGAAAATTAATAAATATAGCAGATTGCTAAACATAATTTATTAGAAATTGTTTTAGTGCTCAGAAATTTTGGGAATACATTAACATTACTAGAGCTCACACATAGTGAATGCGATGCATTCGTTTACTTAATTGCACATTGACGGTTGCCAGAAATAAACAGTGATGTACATCGTTCGGGATAAGGAAATTACGAGAACAATACTCCAAATTATAATAATTCCAAATATATTAAAGAATGTCTACGTTCAGCAGTCACATACAATATTTATAATATTTTAATAAAAATAAAATTTTTATTTCACTTGCCTTTCAGTTGCAATTCTATTCAAACAGACTTCAGTTGATTCACAAATTTTGGAATTCGCTAAAATTTTGGACGTTATCTCATCTGATGAATATTGTTCTGTTTTAAAATAATCTACAGTACGTTCTACCATTCCGCATTTAAAACCCAACTTTATTATATCATTTATATTTGATATCTGATAATTAAATTTAAACTTTATATATACTATAGTTTTGAATAATAAAATTTCAAATTCTCAAAAAATATATTCAAATTATATCTAAATTTCAATATATATTTTCAATAATATAGTCATAACTATATATACCTGTTCCCGGTAAATATTCGTAGTTTGCATACTAATAAGACCAGATGTATAGGCTGAGTACCAATGAATAGAAAAAAGTGCCCAACAAAATAAAAATATTCTTAAACATGTCGATTTCGGACTTAAATGCAATGGCATTGAAATCATCATACTTAAAATGACCAAAATATTCTCGGTAATTTTTTTATATTTTTTATGTTCATTTTTAATTGATTTGGCTAGAAAAGTTACTGTTAACACAGTGATGGCATACAGTCCAAAGCTTAGACACCATACAGATGTGTGAAATATGTAAAAAAGATTCAGCCATTGTGGAACTTTAGCCGATATTGGAACAATCCATGTTATTTCATCCTGAAATAAAATGTTATTATATATATAAATCATTGAATCAATTATCACTGAATCAATTTTAATGAATGGTGATAACGTACTAAAATTAACACAGGTCAACTTAGGTATCAGCAACCGAAAATATTAAATAAACTATAAAACAGTTTAAATTTTAGTATAATTCAGGCAATAAATGACGAAAAAAAAAAAACGAAAATGCAAGACATTATTTCATTCAGAAATATTATTGTAAAATTTAGATTGAACTGACGTGCCCACCTTGTCATGTTAAAAAAAGGCAAAAGCTATATTTATGAACACATATATTTTGCGTTGGTTTCGAACTAATAGTTCTCATCAGTACAGTAATTATCTAGTGGAAAGAAAAAATATGCGATTGGGTTTACTGTTTTCTTCAAAATATGATAAACATTATTTAATTGAGGCATTTGAATTAGATTATGGAGCTATTATTCTTCTTGATCATGACTAAAAACACTAAAGTATATAACTCACTTGAACAAGTTGCCGTTATGAAACACCACCATCATCAGGATTTCTACACCAAACCTGTTCACAGACCGGAATTGCTATGTCAATTTGACATTACGGGTATGAATATAATATCAGATATCAACTGAAATAATTATAATTGAAAATTTATAACAGGAAAATGTAGAATTAAATATAATTGAGTACATTTCTGAATAATACAGTAAACTGAATTATGGTAATTCCGAAGCCACTTATAATCTGAAGTACAATATGTGTTGTATAATATACATCCTAAGTTTTTTTTAATAAATTACTTTATAGGACTCTATTCCGATAATATAATTTATTCAAAAATATTATATAGAATCATGTAAACAACTACACAATATATTTATGGTTAGCGAGGGCGGTAAAGATGATACACATTATTCAATACCAATTTAATAAAGTATTGCTTACATGCAAGTATCTTATAAATAAAAGATACATCTTTTCTTTATTCTATTATTTTTCGGAGTATTCCCTGCCTAATATATATATATATATATATATATATATGGTATAATATGGATATATATTAGGGACATAATTTATCACAATCGTATATATAGATGAAGAAAATATCTGATTTACAAATATCTTCAATCTAAGGGAATTATTATTAACCAAGTTATTCATGAGTGTTCATAAGTTTCGTTTCGACATGATGTTTGTAAGGGCTGATTATTGAAGTGTAATTCACTAGAAATACAAAATTTCATGTAGTCAGGCAACTGGCGAAAAAGTGTGTTAAGAACTATTTCGTCATTTTTCTAATAAGATCAGAATAAAAACGGTATATATCAGTTAAATCAGTATTATGTAATAAACTCTTAATCGAAACTTTTATAATTTATTTTATTTATGGATTTTTTGATCAGTATCCACATATTGCCTACATTAGTAAAGACGCACATTATCAATGACTGCAATAAATTAGTCTGATTTAATGACATTGAAGGTATTTTGGCACCGTTATACAGCAATTTAATGCCTAATTGTACCGCATATTGCAAATTATTTCATATTTTTAAAAAATTCGTTTAGTTTTTAATAAAAACAATTTATTACACTTATTATAAATACCAGTGCGTCTCTTTGTTAATACATGCTGCTTTGCCAATTAATAAAACATTTTAATAACATGGTAAATAAGTTAATATTATTTATAAATTTTAAGAATATTAAATATAAAAGATGACACTAAAGATCTTCTGGGAAATATCATAACTAAGTGTTGATAAAACTTGGTGTGTCAGCATCCTATGCGGTCAGATTCTAGATTATATCATGCAAAATTATTGCGTGTTTTTGAATAGAGTTACAAACTAACATCAAGATTATTTAACTTATTATTACCTATACGCTGTATTACTGCAATTCCATTTGTCAGTATCCTATTGACAATTTTCGCAAACATACTTGGAAGTTAGGTAAAAAATCCGAATTATACAATCTGGAATATATAGTGGATAATGTTTGTAAAATATGTCATCTTATAGCTATTTAAATTGGGTTATAGGAAATTTAGTTCATATTGGTAAATTTTCATAGATAAACCTATTATTGAGCAGAATTACACAATTTCCATTATTAGCTAAAATTAGGATAACTTGGATTTTTCCTAAGAGAAACGGCATATTCCAAGCATGTAGTTCAGATTTCATAAGATACTTTGGTATATTTACCAAAGATAAAGGCACAAATATCCTAATATTATAGTCTTAAAATGGTATACATTGGTGTATTTACTAACGTGTATCAACAAATTTCGTGATTATTTTAGACTATTTTAAATATGGTGAAATAGGAACATAACCGAAAGAAAAATTCTTAAATCTCGAATCGGTTAATACATATATGCAAATTTATATCCATACTTGTTAAATTTCAATTATTGTTATTTTAGTTAACTTCAAATTTATGTTTAATTATGTATTCATTCATACATATACTACTGTCCAATAAAAGCTGATGGTGATTATGATGATGATCATTATTTGACAATTCTTATGACACTTTCTTACCTGCATATACTGAAATGTAAAATCGAATTTATTATGAATTTCTGAATTAGGTGTTATTGCACCAATTCCAATATCAGCTTCATGTTTCAATATTTCGCCAAACATTCCAGTTGCTGATCCATTACCATATATTTCACCATATTTACTTCTATGGATACTGCATGTTGTAAAATTATTACAATTAATATATAATATTATTAACATTTAGCATTTTTAACCAAATTGTAATTGTAAATTTTGATTCCAATAACATGCAACTGACAATACAGAACTATGTTGCAAGTCACTCAAATACGGCTATGTAATAATAATAGTAACTTTACGGTTACTTATCAAAATTTTTAGAATGCTTACGAAATAGATCTACGACATGCACTAGGGCCAATATAATTATCAAAAAAATGGCATCTGACATTCAAAAGCGACGCTATACTTCAAAAATACTACCACTTTTAAATATTGCAACAAATTTAATAATTTTAATAATTTTAATAATTTAAATTTATATTTATTTATTGTAATTAAATTTTATTTTCTAATAATATTTCACAAAATTTTATCCGAATTAAAAGTAACTATTAAGTGCCTTGCTGGTTTCTGGTTCTGACAGTGGCATAATCAAATTATATTTATTGGATGGCAGTATTTATTATGACGAGCTAAATCCTAAATTTTTTACTATTTTTATAAGGCGAATTTATCTTGTTAATTTAGTTATAAAAGTTACATAAAATTTATTAAGTCTCATTTGAAAATTGATTCTAAATTTATTTGATATTTTTTATCTTTGAAATTAACCTTTAGTGACCCTTTAAATGCATTTAATCAAATAAATAAAATGAGTTAAATATTGTTAAAAAAAAAAAAAAATTTGAGATAAAATTTTGGTTAATTATTATACTTCAATCATTTTCAATACTGATAGCGTAAAATATATAATATTTATGGGATTATAATAAGATGTGTGTAACATATTTTAATATTTTAAAACTTATCCTGAATAAAAAATTTATATAAAAATAAGAGAACGATACTTTCTTTTCTCATACATTAAATGGTGGTATTGTGTTCAAGATCTGGATTCAGATCAGCCAGAAATTAAATTAATAGCTAAATTTTTGCAGTACCTATTCGCGTGGTTAAATTGATCACGTGTTGTATGATGATTTATTTATAAATGTCAATGATCTGTTCATATTAAAACACATTAAGTGTATAATATACTTAACTTGCTTAAATTATAATAATTATATATTCTACATATATTTCCATTCGTATTTACCTTATTATTGGCAAAATTTTAATCTTTTCGCATATTGTATATAATATTTTCATTTCAATTCCATCGAATTTAGCTGTGGATCGTAGGCTATTATTGCTATTCGCAGCTAATAAAACATATGGAGGCCATAAAGTTGTCGTCACTTTAATTGGACAATTATTAAGATTCATTGGTATCTATAGAATTATAATTAATTTAATAAATTTAAAAATATCCTTTCCAAATAATTACATATTTTTTACACTATAAGACACATTACGTAATCATATGGAAGTCTTTTTTTAAAAACATTACAGATCAGACACAATAAGTTGCAAAATCATACATTATTAGAAAATTTACAATCTGTCAAGAAAACTGATGAGGATGTGCTTTATAGTTGTAGAACGTCCATGGACTGATTGCTTATCTTAAATGAAGATGAGCAAATAGAAAAATGTACGCAATACTTTAACGAGCTTCTGAATAGACCCGAATTTTAAGTTGCTCACATTTCAGTTTTCTAAACACTGCTTACCAAAACCATACATAGAGTCAACAACAAAAGTCGATAAGATAGCCATCGACCCGATAAGATATCACCCGAAATGTTTAAAAGCATTGCCTCATTATTGTATCTAATAATTAGTGAAGTGAGATTATATCTTATAATATTCCAATCGAGTGTAGTTGATAATTAAAGTAGCAAAAAAAAAAAGGTTGCGTATATGTGTACCAATTGGCAATTTGCTGAATGCTATAAACATCGAGATGATTATTATTACTTATTATGGTTCGTAGTACCAGATTCGATAGAGTTACTAGTATACACATAATAATTTATTTATATACTCGTATGTACCTTTGATGGAAAAATATTTGCATTACTTGGTATAATTTCACTTTTAACACAAATTGCACTTTCAATGAATTCGTTTCGTTGTTTTCCGCAATTTCCTGCATTAAATGGAAACCAAGTCAAAATCTGTATGTAAAAAGCACGAAAAAAAAAAAAATTATTCAAAAAAGGCTTTTAAATAATTATATTTATTGAACAAGAATATAATTATTGTTATATACATACCCGAATGGTATATTCAATCCGATCTGGTATCATAATACTAATATCAATTACAAAGTATTTCCAAAATTCAATAAAAAATTGTCTAATCAAATGCTTCCATTCTATGACAGCCTCATCAACGTAAATGAAAAATTTTGCGTGTGGATTCCATGATGCTGAACTCAATAACATTTTAATAATTAATTTTAAATCAGCATCAGATTTCATAAAAATTAGGTAATTGTGCACCTTTACTATTGACGTAATCTATTGGTTGAGGAAATGAAATTTAAAAGGACATCAACTAATCGATTTTCGTTCCTTTTGGATAGTAATTTTGGGTTCACTTTATACATATCACCGTAATATGTGGAATACTTACAATTTGATGTTCCATAGTTGCCATTTTCGTCATAATACTCCAATGAAGTTCATACATTAATTTGTTAAGTATAATATTGTTTGTTGTTCTAGCAACATTAAAATTTGTTATATTTTGAAGACCTGATATGATAACACAAACACTTGATCCTTTTTTGAAATTATCTTTTATAATTTTAAATGCACATTGAGCTCCAGATTCTTGAAATTCATGAATTTGTTCATTAAATGTAATATTTTTCAGTACTGCATTAATTTTCAGAATACATGAGAATAAGAATAAAATTTTAAAATTCATTTATTGTGATATCCTTAAAGGACGATCCGATATAATAATTTCGTTTATAGAAACTATATGTCTATTGTTAGAAGGAAAATAATGAAAAGATTTCTGGTGTTACATATAAGTACACTCGTATATATATAGAAACTTATTCCTTTTTGATTGATTATCCTAATCGAATTTAGTTGTATTTTATATTATTGCAATTAAGTTTGATTTTCATTAATTTTTATCAAATAAAAATAATATCAAGGATATCTTTGGGATTTGATTCAAATTAAATTATCATAATGGATTTTAGATATAATTAGAAAAATAAAAGGAATAAATACATAATTTGTTTTAATTTTGATAGAGGGTGGAATATTATAGAAACCATAAACTATATTAGATTATTAAAATTAATTTGTATTTATAGTGATTAATCGATAAGGAGGACTTGTATCCTCCTTATCGATTAGTTATTTAATAGTAAATAATTTAGTTTAATGTTATCTTTACAGTTTAGAAACGGTTTAATCGTTAGTGATGGGCTTAAACAGGTTAACCACAATCAGTATCAGAAAATTTACAACATTTTGTGCTCTGTCTCATCTAAGACTTTCAAAATTTCCTATGCCCACTATGTAGCATATATACATAATTTTTAGTATTCAAAACTGAAACTGGAAGAAACATGGTATGGCATGGTTTTAAAAAAAAAGATTTTTACATTACAATTTATTAAAACTGTTTTTTTCACAACTTTTCTCGATTAGAATCAAGTACCAAAGTGAATAGAAATTAGGATGCAACATCCAATTGCATAAACGTTCGCAGCTGATAAACATCAATAAAATGGCGTGGAATAGTATGCAACACAATGATGAATAATGTTAGTTTATATTGATCTAAGCGATCGATTAAAGGAAAGTTCAGCTTTAGTGAAACCCTTTTCAAATGGATTATGGCCAATATAGAAAGTATGAGTTCTACATAGAAAATATTTGACGATAGAAATGATCGTATTCATCAAAGTTTTAAAACTCTTATTAATAAGCATATTCCACTATTGTATAATTTTGTACAATAATCTACTTAATATTGGTTAATTGTATGTAAAAGCCTTACGCGATTAATTATTTCTATAGAGTTTTGGATGGTCCTTTAAAATTTAATTATTTTTCAAAAATTATTATGAATACTTTCAATTTTAAATTAGTATTCATAGATGTGAAGATAAAATTTTAATCCTTTTATTTTGGAAGCCTGCTTATGTTTGTTGTTTTTGAAATTCAAGTGCAAGTATAAATTTTAATAATTTTAAAATTGTTTTCTAAATGAAGAAATACATATCAAAAATCCAGATAATTGGCCATTTTTGTGCTAATTAAATCTACCAGAAAATAAAAGCAATTTATATTTTAATTCGCACTTAAATAATCTCAATTAACTCACCCCCATTGAATCAATAATATAAATTAAACAAATCAAAATTGTCGGTATTAAATTAAAATTTGATTATGTACAAACAAATGAAAAATTAACTTTTAGGGAATAATACTAGCGATTTCAGTAGATCAATCGCCAATGTCATATATACATAAACAAGAAAATTTACTGTCACTTGAGCACCGACACAATTGTAAGATTCCTACTCCATTAGATGCCTTACTTATATTTTCTATATAAGACGCATTTATTATTGAATATTACGAGATTTAACCGTCCCCAATCAGAAATTAAATTTAAATCACTGTTAAGAGAATTGTCCATATTGCGCAAAGTGACCTGACCATGTAAGAATGATGCAGAGTGCTGTCATCAGCGTAACTGTAAATTAGGCTCGCAATTAGTGATAAGGAGACAACACGGACCCTTCAGAAAATTAAAAATCCACACTCCAGTATAAATACCATAACAGTATTCCAGCTAAGATATGATCTTGAAATTAATAATTTTTTCCAAGATCTTGGATAAGATTGAAGTAATGGTTATAGGTTTGTAACTGAAAGCATCCGATTTAGAACCCATTTTAGAAATAGGCTGGACGTTTTCCATCTACCATGCGGATGGAAAATGATCAGGTTGAAAAGAAGCCACATATATGTAGAGAAGCCGTAGAAAGAGAAAAGACACACATTTACGCAGGTGCCTTGTTGTTAGTATCTAAATTTTTTAGAATTCTGCGAATAACCCTTAATCGAATTTGAATGGCTTT
>JANSTX010011766.1:0-18427 GCA_027564355.1 Penthetria funebris
TATATATATACATATGTACACATAACTTTTTCACATGAAATAAAACATTCTTATATTCTTGTAGTGTATAATAGTAAAGTTTTAAAAATTGAATTCCATTCATAATTAAGTTAGTCAGTTGGTCATCAAAGCGCTAAACATGCGGACGCGGGCTTTTTATATGGTGCATCCATCATCCACTTATGGGCGTTGGCAATAATATAAAACCCAAAATTTAATGTCAATAAATGTGCTATTCAAATATAACGTTAACGTAAATGAAAGTGTTGTGAGTATTTTACGTATGTAAATTTTATCAAAATATTGAGTGTGATAAGAAAAGATAGGTCGTTATCTCTAGCAATTCTTTGATAAGCAAAGTTGAAATTCACCTTATTGATTATTCAGTGAAAAATATACATTGTTTTTTAGTGGTGAAAAATAGTTTACCATTAGTGCTTTAACAAATACGAGTAAATTGTGGCCATAGTTGTTTTATTTTACATTTAAGTAACATTAAAGTCTTAATAAAATACGTGGCTTATTTATCATATTAATATTTTAATCTTTATTTTGGCAAATATCAATAGTGTAATTATGAAATTTGAATGTGAATGTAATTACTATAATGCACATATAAACGAGTACTACTTTGAGAATTAAACAAAGAAAAATATGTAAATATTTCTTCATATTTTGTATTAAATTCATGTGAATAATCTATAATTTATGTTAAACACCTATACAATTTTGTGACGTCACAAATTAAAGAAAACCTGTTCAAAATACCAATTTTTACGTTTATCTGCTATATACAATTATTGCAGCAATAAGCATTTATTTTATTAAATTTTGTTTATTATACAAAACAGAGCATCATGCATGTGGTAACATGGTGTTATTTTTAGTACAGTCCTATTGTCAGGGTCCGACAATTAAGTGAGAACTATTAATTAGACAATAGTAGTATATTGTAATCGAAAACCGTTCGAAAGCCGCGATCCGACAGGATACGTCACTTAAATTGTTACCAACTTCACGCAGCTGTAGCTATCGAACAGGTGATAACAACGTTATCAAAATTTGGCAAACTTTAGTTTATGTTTACAACCATTTTGTTCTACATCATAATTGAAAAGAAATATTCGTAATGGAATGCAAGTGTAATAGCATCCTTGCATTGTATTTGACACAAAAAAAAATTTAACACTTGCTATTGTTTATGAGCTACAGCATGTTAACAAATTAATAAAATGTGTGTGTGTCGAAGCATAAAACGTTATAATGACAGTGGTAGAATGGAGGTAGTCATACAAAATTCGCAACATCATCAGAAACGGTTTGAAATGTAAAATCACGTATTGAAGGAAACGTCAGAGTGTAACAAAATTGACTAAATAGTTGAACGTGTCCGATTAAACGGCTGCCTAATTAATGGCTTCGATTGTTGTAACTACAAATATAGTTGTTCTTTGGTCGTTTTGTTTGACGAAGGCGTTAAGTTAAATCAGCTTAATCTTCATACTATCGAAAAAATAGAAAATAATAAGTCATACTAGAAATAAAAATTTACTTGTTCTCTATGCCATGCATTATTATATATCGAATTGATTTTAGTCACTATTAAAATCACCGTGAAATTCATTCATCTATTAACTGCAGTGAAAAGTGCATTTACTCTGAGTGAACATACTGCGTATATTAAAAAAAATATTTTTTTGAAGGATGTAGTCGACCTCTGTTGCAATAACTTAATCTTATATTCTGATTCGTCTATGAATTGAAACGTAGTTTATTTGTAAATTAATGTATTGCTCGATGTGAAGGAACAGTGAATGCGACTTTTTTTTTTTTTGCAATGCATCTTCATATAACTGAATTTTATATTCTGCTTAGTCTATGAATTGAACCGTAGTTTATTTATAAATTAATGTATTGCTCCATGTGAAGGAACAGATGGATAAAATAATTCGCATTTAACGGAAAACTTGGATTGGTTGTGGAATTATGCAAGATGCTAGGACGTCTGTAAGGTGTGTCATTGCATTTATACCTTAGGCAAATACATAATTTGATTTCAATTGTTGAACATTTCAACAGAACTCGGCACCGTTGTTTAAATATTGATAGACAACAATTTTTAAAAAATATGTATTCCTTTGCTAAAAACTAATAAGATCATCTCAATCCAACTTAGTTTTAGAACTGTTATAATATTACAATTTCATGAAATGCAGTCTAAATTTATAACCGATTTATCCCTGAAGTCATATTACTTAACAACTGGTAACACTATTTATGATCCTCCTATCTCATGAATATCAGTTGATTATTATGAATATAAACACAATATTAAAATTTAAAGCATAATACTTGATGCATAGTGCAACTTTACAACTAACTGTACGTAATTCAATATCAGTATGTTATAAAATTGTTATTTTTCTTTTCTTTATAGTTTTTAATATTAGAAAAACAATTTAAAATGAAAACAGAACTGAAGAAACCAGTTTAAAAAAAAACAAAAAAAATAAAAATTAAAAATTAAAAGAAAAAGAAACTAAGAACCTTAAGAATTGTGAATTTAAAGAGAGTAACTTAAGGTAAAAAAACATATTATCAAAAACTCGTTCATTTTGAAACGAGAATAAACTAAAAATGGCAATAAAATACAATCTGTATTTGAATTTAAAATATCTTAGTGAATTAAAAGATCAGACTCCAGTTAGAGGATTTAAAAGAAGAAAATCATCAACTATTCTAATAAATTATTATATTACAGTTGTATTATTGTGTATACCAATTGTCTTAGGACAACTATCAACTAGAGATCCCAGATTTTATTCAAGAGAAGGTGATTATAATTATCAATGGCCAAATCCTGGTGATCCTGAATATAGGTAAGTAGACATATTGATTTAAATTAACGAATGTATGGTTTTTTTATTACAAAATAAAATGACGTGAGTATAACTGGCTTGAGGATTATAATAAAATTTAAAATTAGAGCACAGTTCAATTCGCATATCTTTTACGTTATTTGCGGTCTAAACTAAATAAATGTATGTTCATTTAACTTAGCCTATGCTAATTTGTTAAAATATGATAACCATACAATACGAACTATAGACATATATTCTATTTCAATTCAGTTTTTCTATTTCATTTGGTCATGAATATGTCAGAATTCTATTCGATAATTGACAAAAAAAAATTAATTGAGCGACTAATGATTTGAATAATTCGGTCGAATAATGTGTAAACTAATAGTTTGACCCTACTTAATAAAAATGGCAAACATCAGTTAGTATAATCGTAACATTCAATTGGTTTTATTAATCACTATTTTCAGTTACGTTCCATATTCAGTTAACACCACCCACCTCCCAATTATCAGAATTAAAAAGCCATTATGTGTACAATAAGCACGTTTGTTTCAAACTGTCACTTTAGAATACGTCACATAAACTAGTAAACTAACTATAATTTTGATAGACAGCAATTTTAATTTCGAAATTGTTTACTTCTGATATTATAAAGTTAATGGCCAACATAAATTTCCATGAGACATATTCAGAGTTGGTAATCAAGTTACACTCTGACTACTAGAGCTAATTTGTACATGTTTGTCCAGAACTTGAGGACATTTTTTCCTCATAGATTGTTAACTTATCTCAGATATTATGGAGCAATGTATACATTATATATGTAGGGGCTTAAGAAATAGTTGTTCATTTGTCCATTTGCAGGCAACAAAGTTTTTATACGTACAATAATCATCATATTTGTAATCTATTTTGTTCGCGTGTATTCATTACTAATGTACGTAAATAAATTAATTAAATTGCAAAATATATTAGTTGTTCAATTTTAAAGTCTACATTCTTATCGATCTCATGCCCAGTTTTCAAGTACTACTAAATTTACAATTAAATAAATTTAGCTATGGATAAATTTTGTGAAATTAATTAGAAATATAATACTATGAATGAATACTTAATTATATAATTTGATTAATTGCACTTGTTAAAATCTTCTGATGTCATTGTTAATTTGCACTGCTCTGTTACGAATAAAACAATTAATAATCTAGTGAACTATACGTAAAATTAGGAGAGGACAAAATAATATCCGTTTTCATTCAAAACACGTTGCTTACCAGAAATCGATTGTAAGTTTAACATAAGCTAATTAGGTTAATATGAAGATAGTATTTTGCAAAGTAATGCGAGTAATTTCGTAAGTTTGGTGATCGCTGATTGAAATTATCATTTACATATCTCTCTGTAATTTGTAATACCCAATTTGTCATTTTCGTCATATTATCCGTGTGATTTTTTTTTCATTAAATAATTTTACGTTGCAAATTCGCCGTTATTTTGGATGGTAGATGGATCGATTATATAAGAAACACTTAATTGAAAACCCTTGTAATAAGATTAAAAAACCTGGCAAAATGTAGAAAAATTTAATTTTGTACAATGAGTGAAATGGAGTAAACTTCAGGTTCATGTGAAACATAAATAATGTCATAAAGTAACAAAACACGTCGTATTGAATAGGATAGTATCAGTGATAAGACGCGGACAAGGTATAAGTTTTTGTCAAAATACATCTAATATTAAAAAAGATAAAAACATATCACATCGCATATACAGCTAGTATATATGAAAACAGCTGAGCAAATAAGAAATTATGTGCAAAATGCTAATACGAGTACGATTAAATTAAATTTTATCAACTGAGTCATCAAAATCATAACGTATATGATATCTAGTATAAGTCAACAATGAATGAATCACATTAGATATTATTATGAATGAATAATTTGAGAAATATAAGCTTTTAATGATCATGTAAAAATTCAAGTTTAAAATAGTGGCAAAGAATTGGTAACTGAATTAATTAATTATTGTCAGTATTTATTTAAATAGTAATGTCAATGACTTCATAGGATTGCAATATTATATTTATTTACTATAGTGAAGCCATACATACTCGTAGGTATACCTATAGTTCATTGGTATTATGTTTATTTACCAAGTGCCGAGATCCCCGCCATAAAGCATAACAATATAGCACGCAAGATATGAATAAATTTGTTCTTAAGTTAACCGAAATTGGAACATATTTCGCAGAATTTGAAAAACCGTATTTTACCGAAGGTGCAACAAAAACCAGTATATCGGTGGACGAATTGTTCTAATGTATGTTACAAAAATCAATTTTCGTTCAAACAATTAAATCCTTGTATAATTTAGCACTGATTTTGTAACATAGTAATAGGTTTTATCAGAAAGAAAACAATTACATAGCTTGAAATTGTATAAGTAATATTATACTAGTTTGATTATCATTTTTCCTTTTAAGGGTAGACCTGTGCTAGATCTAGCTATAGTGCGATATAGTACAGGACAATAGAACTAATAATTTTTTGAATTTAAGAAATATGCATAATATTCTCGAATTTATACGCTTTGTGTATATATACATTAACATTGATTCAAAAATTATATTGTTTTCAGAACATATACATTTAACGATCGTCGATACGGTCATTATCAACCAAATGGATATGGTCAACAGTATCCTGGACAAAAACAACCCGGCCAGTATCCACAAGGTGTTCCACTGGGAGAGGATAAATTTAAATATGATCCAGTAATTTTTAAATTTACGAATTACAAAAAAAAATAAATTAAAACATCAATTATTTTTATATTTAGAATAATCCACAGAATGTGATAACACCATTTCCCGGTATCTTAGGTGGTTGGCGAGAAGATATTCAAGGAAAACAACGTAGAGATTCATTAATTTTAGATAGGGATGTATATGTTACAACAAATCATGGCCAAGTTCAAGGCTTTAAGGTAAACTAAATAAATATACGAGAATGCCGATTTGTTTCTTCAAATCCTATATAATAATTTTTAACGATTAGGTTCGAATGTATGACGATCCTGATCCAAAAGCATTTTATCGTCCATGGCATTCTACTGTAGATAGAATAACTGGTGAATGTTCAGTTTTTTTAGGTATTCCTTACGCCTTACCCCCAACATTTGAAGGCAGATTCAAGGTAACATTATACTATTTTACATAATGAATTTTATTTTTCTAAATATCATATATTATATCATATAGCCACCACGTCCTCACCGAGGATGGCAACTACTACAAGCTGTTGATTATGGACCGGCTTGTCCACAACCAGTAAGATATACAGGTGCAACAAAAGGAATACGTGATATGGATGAGGATTGTTTATATTTAAACATTTTTTCACCAAATGTGTGTTAATTAGAAAATTTGCATCTATTTTTATGTATATGCGAATCATTTGTAATTTATTTTCATTTGTTTTTTTGTTTCGAAATTTTAGACCGGTGCCGGTATTGCACAAAAATATCCCGTTATGTTGTATATACATGGTGGTGAGTTTTATCGTGGTGCATCAAATACATTTCCAGGTCATATGCTAGCATCATTTTATAATGTTGTTGTAGTTACAATTAATTATCGACTTGGTGCATTAGGTTTTCTATCAACTGGTGATGATAATTCACCGGGAAATTATGGTATTTTAGATCAAGCAATGGCACTGCGATGGGTATTTGATAATGCTGAATTTTTTAATGGTGACCGAAATTTAATAACACTATTTGGTCCAGGAGCTGGTGCAGCATCGGCAGGTCTATTAATGGTTGCACCACAAACACGAGATATGGTCACACGAGTTATTGCACAATCTGGTTCGGCAACTGCTGATTGGGCACTTATTATTGATAAATATCGTGCACAAAATACAAGTCGTGTTTATGGACAATTATTGGGTTGTGCAATTGAATCATCATGGAAATTGGTTAATTGTTTAAGACAAGGACGAAGTTTTTATGAATTGGGTAATGCTGAATTTACACCACATGTTGGCCTATTTCCATGGGGACCAGTTTTAGAAAATAATTTCACATTTCCTGGTGATAATTGGTACGAAGGTTGGCATGAACGTGATTGGCATTTTGTACAAGAAACACCAACGGATCTAATTAAAAAGAAAATGTTTAATCGGGGATTACATTATATGACCGGTGTAACAATGCAAGAGGCGGCTTATTTTATTTGTAAATTACCAACAATATAATCGTAGTATTAAATAATCACTTGAAAATATATTAAATTTTTAAATATTTATAGCACAAAATGATAGTCTTGGTCCATATTACGAAGTTGATGATCAATTTTTCAAGCAAAAAGTAAGAGAATTAGTTTTACGATATAATTATACGCTGAATGTGAATGGGGTTTATGAAGCCATCAAATATATGTACACTTATTGGCCAAGTCCTAACAATTCAACACATATTCGTGATCAATATATTCATGTAATTAGTGGTTGATCTTATTTTTTATTAAAATTTTTATTTTCCAAATAAAATTCCATTACTTTATATATTTAGTTACTTTCCGATTTTTTGTATCGAGCACCTGTTGATAATATTGTTAAATTGTTAGTCGAACAAGGAGTTCCAGTTTATATGTATGTTATGAATACAACTGTAGAAGGTCTAAAACTTCCAGAATGGAGAAAGGTATAATAATATTTGAAACTTCATGTGTTATAGGATTGATTACTAATTTGTATATGCAACATAATAAAAATTAGGTACCTCATGATGCAGAACATTACTTTCTTACTGGTGCACCATTTCTGGATGTTGAATTCTTTCCTCGAAGAGCACGATTAGACCGAAATATGTGGACTGATAATGATAGAAATATGAGTCATTTCTTTATGAAAACATTTAGTGATTTTGCAAGATTTGGGTATACAAATACAATTTTAAAAATTACTTATTTGTCTAATAATACCAAGATTTGATTTTTTCTTTTTACTCAAATGTATATAGAAACCCAACACCACAACAAGTACTTGGTATTCATTTTGATATAGCCAGAGATGGAGAATTAAAATATTTAAATTTAAATACAACGTTTAATTCATCGATTTTATTAAATTATCGACAGACCGAAAGTGCATTTTGGACACAATATTTACCAACAGTTATTGGTATTTTAGTGCCAACGTATCCACCATCTACGGAATTTTGGTGGGAACCCAGAGAACCATTACAAATTGCTTTCTGGAGTGTGTCTGCAGCATGTATGTTTTTATTGGTTATAGTCGTAATTTGCTGTATTTTATGGAGGAATGCGAAAAGGTAATATTTATTATAAAGAAACGAGAATAGAGTTTTTCTGTAAATTTTTCATTATATAATATAATTTGGGTCAAAGTGGTTCGCATACCCATTATAGTCAGTAGGAAATAGTGCAAGGCACCATTGTATATTTTTTTGTCGCCTTTAAACAGACAATTATGGAAAGTATATTGTCTTGTAATGCATTGTATTCAAGTGCAAAACAAGGATGTATTTTATTGCTACTTGTGTTTGTGCTGGTTCTTGACTACTATATTATAAAGTCAAGCATGAATTGTATGTTGTTAGATGGGTTGATAAATATTTTGAAAGTTTTAGAACGCCCAATGTTCTGGAAACAACAGTATCTATTTCACTTATTTACTAGTGGTAAATGTTGTGAATGACTAGCATAAAAAAGTTATATCATAGAATTATTGAGTGTGATCGTAGCCAAAATATATGTTTAATGTCTAGTTTATAGATTTGGTGTATAATAAACTAATCAATAAACTAAGCTTTAGCCTCACCACCACTCTAAATATAATTATTCAAATCTTTACCTATCAACTACATGTTTAACAGTGTATTGAAAACTAATGTGATTTTTCTGTTGTAACAGATTTATACGAATATGAAATTACTGCATAAATTACTGACATTTGAAACCAACCGTTCAACTATAACTTCTTCTGTTTTTATAATTATTTTTATTTTTACAATGCGACAAAACGATTGCCTCCGTAATGCTAGTTATAACAAATTCAGTTGACTTTTTAAACATCCCAAATAATATATTAGTCTTTTCGAGATATTTCTAATCCTTGAGATAATCAGGAATTCTGTTATTACTTCACATTTATTTATTACTTGGATATACATTTTTTTTCACAATGTTTCCAATTATCAAAAATGCTCCCTAGAATCTTTACATTTTATAGTAATTTACTTGATTTACCGAGGCATTTATTATTATTTATTATGTAAAAGGAACTCAAGAGAATATGATGACACTTATCAAGAGACAATTATATTCAATCAGCAGTGTTAGTTTTCTTAATCGAGACCTATATCTTCTAACATTAATTGAACATTTAAAACTAAATTACTTTAAATCTTGATATAAAGCACTTGATATGTTTTATTTAAATAATTTTTTTTATTTAAATTATATTTTTTATTTTTTTGATTAGACAAGCCGATCGTTTTTATGATGGTGACATTTTTATTGATCCAGCTGAAATAGAACATGATGCTGGCGGAATTGAAAATAACCTAGCACAATCACATCCATTAAGATCACGAGATAATTTGTATGATTATCGAGACACACCAAATGCAACAAAACCCTCAAAATCATTTCAAGATACATCATCATTACGTTCACCCAGTTCACTTGGTATGACCCAAACAACAAAATCTGGCAGTCAAAGTTCATTGCGTAGTGGTGTTTCACTTAAAGAATCATCAATTGTGCAACCAAATTCAAAAGAGAATAATTTTGATAAGAATTCGAAATATTCAGAACGAAGTGTTGATACAAATCCGAAAGGAAAATATGATGATAGTAAAAACTTAATAAATTCATATGAAAAATCACGTGAAAATTTAACAAATAGTAGTCCAGTTGACAGTAAACCAATAGCAGGAGCGACACCAATACCGACGTCTAGAAAAAGTTTAAAAACTAGTAAAACACATTTAATTGAGGGTATCCCACAAACAGAAGTTTAATTATTTTTTTTTTAAATTATGGACATTTTTTTAAGATAATTTAAGTATTTAAAGTAAGTATTAAATCATTTAGTAATTAATGTAGTTATATTCAGTATTTTTACAAAGTATATTTGCGAACCCCAAGTGGTAAGATATATTGGACAAAGTAGACAACATATCAATCATCATCATCATCAACTTAACTTGAATGACACAAACATAAGACGGCTTTACGAAATTAATTTACCGTCTCCAATATCATTTGAATAATTCAGTATGCTTGTAGTGATATGTAAATCTTATATATTTAGACGCGACCTCATGCCATAATTGACATATTATATGGTGGTACCGCGGGTAGGTAAATATAGAGTAAAAATGACAAATAGTATGAAGAATAGGGAATTTTAATGTTACTTCTAACTTATATTTTGTACTTTAATTTTAGGCAAAAATTTAGTTTTTAAAAACTATATTTTAAAAGCGGACTTAAATTTTATATATTTATAACAAGTAATTTTTAAAATAGAAATAATACATTGTAAAGTACTAAGTACATTCATCTAATTTAATAAAAAAATACTTTTAAGTTTGTTAAGACATTATTATATTATGTAATAAAATAAACGAAAATAATTTTTAAAAAACTGCTATCTTTTTTAAAAAACTCAATGTTTTATGTATCGTATTTTTATTTTATGTATGTACAAAATTGTAAATGGGGCAGCTTAAAGCACGTCAAAGTAGTTCATTTATTCACATAAATAATTATAAGATCTCATTTAAAAAACAAAATTAGAAAAATAGAGCATTAATTTTAGCTTCAAATTTTAGTAGTTATTAAGTTTATTTTTATAATTTATATGTTTCTTTTTGTTTTTTGTTTTGTTTTATGTATCGTTGATATTTATCAGAATCCGTCCAATTTATTAGCCTAAGTATTAAAAAAGTATGTCTCAATAGTTTTTCAAAAACAATGAAAATTGGAGACATTCTTTATTTTCTAAATTAATTGTATTTGTATCGTATATATTATATATGTAGTTAATTTTATATTTTGATAAGGGTAGGAGAAAAGTGCATTAAAAATTCTGTAAATAATTTCTGGAAAAGCAATAAAGTATAAAAATATTTTTTTTAAATTTATATTTGTGTTATCTATGTAGAACTAGTAGTAATCTGGGTTAGAATGGCCATCGGGAATGCAGTTTGATAGTATAATAACATTAATTCAAACATAGTTAAAATTGTCAAGGGTGAATTCAAGTCGGTCAACCGAGGCAGTTGTGTGTTTGGAATTTGCAGTACTAAAAACCCGTATATTGAACAAGAAACAGCAACAAATGGTTTCGAATTGTATAAGAACAGATGACGACTTTTTGCTTACGAAAACGGACACACGTTTTGGAAATGCTTGTACCGACGAAACTGAAAAAGTATAAACTCGATATTCTTGGGTTGAACGAGCTTCGATGAAAGTAAAACAGAGACTATGACCGCTGAAATCGAATAATCACAGCAAGATTCAAGAGTAGTGATAAATGTATAAAAATAGTTTAGATTAACGCACCTAAGGAGCAGGCATCGTCTAATGACAAAGAGTATTTACCGGCAGCTTTCACACCAACTTGTTGAGATTGAGAGATCGGGTATTATCATATGCATGAATGACGCTAATGTAAAGGAATCTATTATGGGTACACATGGAGTAGATGATGATAATAATATTGTGCTTGGTGGTACTATATTTGCCCATAAAAGCATACACAAAAAGCTTAGATATCGTCGAACAGGCATAACTTAATACAAAATAGAACACACAAATATTAGTAAAGGATGGAGAAAATCTCTGTTAGACGTACGTAGTTATTGTGTGCGGATAAATTAAGTAATAATTATTTGATAATTGAACAGATAAAGTTAAAACTTATGGCAGCTATGAAGAGACAACCTAGAACAGGTACATGTATAAATATTGTTAATCTTCGGTGAGTATGTAAAGCAACAATACATTAACAGTTTGGCGAATCGTTTACTATAAAGCGATCGGCAGTACTGGAACACATTCGCTGGCTCATTAAGAGCAATTGGTGAGAATGCGTTCTTGGTTTTATTAGTTAAAGAAAGAATGGATTAGTGATGATACATAGAATGTAATAAAGAGGAGAAACAAAACTAAAATTAACAACAGCAATGCGATTCACATCAACAGAATCTGCGGATACAATATGGTCAACTGGACAAGGATGTTGGTAAAAGTGCACGACAGAATAAACGTACATTTTTTTAGCACGTTGCAAATTCAAAACAATATGACGGAAACTTGGTGTGTGGTACGCAAATTAACATAACAATGCCTTAGAACAAAACGTCTAATTCACGCACGCTTTTCTGATCTCAAATGACATTCAGCGAATAAATAATAAGATAATTCGATAATTTATTATATGAAATGTAAAACGCCAGAGAAACTATCATCAACTGAACATATACGACTCGAGGGCACATTGGGCGGCAATACGATGTTAATTTGTGGATTCAAATATGCATAACATTAAATGTTAACTCAGATAACTAATTAAAATTTGTCAACTGGTAAATATAGGATCAATCATAATTATCAATTTATACATTTGAATATTTCAATAGACTGGTGCAAAAACACCAGCTACCTAGTTTGTAGTTGAGTTGTTTTATCAAACAGTCAACAAACACAACATTAGCACCATCTTTTTAGTCTCAAACACACGCCATTACCGGTGACACCGCGTGGAGGTAAGTATTGGTTACATAACGTCGATGATCGTCGGTCACTCAATTTGTCACCAGGTAAACCAGGCTTTACGGAAACAATTAAATGGTTGTAAATAGTTACACAAACATAACATGGTAGTTGATTCAACATAATTTAACTTAATCGTATCATCAAAGCGCCATCAATAAAACAATCTTCATTAGCAATTTATAACTCACTTTAGTGGCTCTGTTTTCGGCTACAAGCTCATCGCTGTTTATGTCAAGTCAACAGACATAAATTATCAAGAACTAGTCGATTGTATAGAACCCCAGTGACAACAAGTCGGAACAATACATCTTTACTTTACACCCACATGTATGTCAAGTACATCACCAAGCATTCCGCGATGCACTGCCATCAACGATATATATTGTGAATTATGATCTTTAATGTGAACTATATTCAATAGTTTTCAACAGCTTCCACATCATTACACAATCAGGACTATCGAACGCTTATTTAAAGCCAAATTGCATATACAATCTGATCGTCGGACACTATATTTTCCTTGGTTAACATTTTGGTTAACATAAATTTTATCATAACTATTCATATTTGGCAGTTGTAAAGCATAAATGTGACAAATTTATAATGGAACAATATACGATAAACCATTCATCAAACGCTGATTGGTCAGTGGGCGCGTAAAAATGTAACTATTGTTACACATTTTATACGACGATCTGCATTAGAATCAACCACAAAAGTAAATTGAATGCCGGACTAAATTCTAATTGGACCTCTCCGTGATAGCTACAGGGAACGTAATTTATTACCAACATCAATTCAAAAATTGTAAGAGCAATTGATGTATTTGTGTGCCCAATTACATTCAATTTCACTTGATATGAATCACAATAGTGGAGTAGGTTTATATCAAATAGCGATATCAAATCGAATAATGACAGCAAAAATATGTAACAATAATTCAAATTTATGCACATAAGGAGCAGCAATGAGCCATTTTACTGTAAACTTTCACACTGTCTTGTTGAGATTAAGAGTATTGTTATATATAACATATTTAATATAGCTCGAATACTATGGATTTGGATAGAAATGTGTACAGTGTATGCTATGCACAATAATGAAGAACTTTTAGCCGAATAATATACAAAAATCTTTGATTTTATTAAACGAACTGCTAGCCGCACAAATATTATAAAAGAAAATTATAATAAAAATAAATAGGCCAAAAAAAAAAATCCAACAAAACATGTGTGTTATGAATTTCGAATGGAATTTGTTAATCAAGTTTGATAGTAGAGGCCGTCATAAAGCATATATGAATAAATATGTAACGACCGAATTGTATTTCAATTTGTCATTACTGTTTATATTGCACAGCCCTAGCATACATTCAATTCAATGTAATTTAATAATATTAAACATAATGAAAGGACTATTCAATACTTAACAACCACTCACCTTTTATCAGCAATAGACCGATTGTGACACATATTTGATTTATACAATTGATGAAAATCATGTATCCACATATGAGTTCCAGTAGGTTCATAATCTCTATAAAACCGACCATTTCCAATTATTGAATTAAGTATATTGCATCAAATATAAATAGACGCCCACGTAAACTGCAATGATAACTACGATGCTAATGATGCCTAGCCAATCTTTCTTTTAGCCATACGTGAATCTTAATCACCACAAACATTCTTTTTTTCATCATGAAATCAATTATAAACTTCGAAGTTGATAAAAAAATAATTTTTCACAATAGTTAAGATACACTACTTAATTTTAATTAATTTAAATTCGTTTTAATGCCAATTCAAATGAAACACAAATCTTTAAAAAAAAATTGCACCGTCATCATCTAGTACAGTTGATAATGCGCAAGCCCTTCCCAGCAAATAATATCATAGATGGCGGGTAATATTTGTTGTCTTTATTCTAGTACTATTATTTGATGATTCATTTTGTTAGTTTTTTGTCAAATTATTTGTCTTAAAATACGTGTGGTTATTGTTTGAATTAATTAATTCAATTTTAATATAAGTTAATTGTGTGACTACATTACAGTTATTCATATTGGATTATATAACATTTTCAATTTAAGAATATGTTAATGTAACTTTTCAGATAAGACAAGAAACATATTTTTTCTGTTCTTATTATTTGTTTATGCAACAAATAAAGTTAATTAAAATAAACAATTACGAACAAAATTTTATCCAAAGGTTTCAGTCTTGAGACAGAAAATGATCTGATACGAACTACTCTTATTCTAATAGAATGTCTAAATATTATTATATTATTACACATCTGTCAATTGTAAAGCTATAGCCTTCATGGATATATATCTTATAAATCTTATAAATAAAGGGATAGATGAAAATGTAAGCATAATAATGAATAATATGAGGTCAACTCTCTGAGAGCGGTACCACACATGGATTTTCTTACTTAAGCTACCCTTGTTGGCACACTTTACATACTAGAAATACTCTACAACAATCATATTGGATTATTGAAAACGCAAACGATATATTCTTTATAATTAGGGACAATTATAAGAAGAGTAGAATAACTGATGCAGTTTTGTTACTGACTCCACAGAAAATTGGTGTTATATGATCAATCCATTAAAAAATTACGATAATTCCATTTACTAGAAGTAAGCATATAAATATAGAATCTGGCATTTGTTCTAATTTTCAAAAGACCGAAAGTTCCATATTTTAAAACTGCTTATCGATATTATAGTATAGCTGTGATACTTGTAAGGTGATAAATAACATCGTATCGGAAATTCAAGTTTCCGTCACTTAAAATTAATACACTGCGGCAACTAGTTAGTGATATAGCAAAATACGAGCTTTACTGGAAACCCCACTTCAAAAGAGAATGTAAAGCAGCACCGTTATTAAGTAGTCTAGTAACTGTTGTAGCCGATAAAGCAAAGTGGTGAAGGTTATGTCCAGAGATCGTTAAACAATGACGACCTATGTATTCTGACGTAGAATTAGAGATGAATTTATGGCAATAAAAGATTAATGAAATTAAATAAAATAATTAGAAATCAATGTTGCATTTATTATCATTTGTTTCTCTACATGTATTTTCCAGGCAAGAATGATAACAATGTGCAAAAATTGATAATATGGTTGGTCTTCTGGCCTGATAGAAAGTTAATTTTATTGCGTGTTATGAGTTGTTCTCAAGATTTAATTAAAATATTGATCGTTCACAAATATTAACTGATATTAACAAGACTTGTACACCATTAATGATATTAGAAGAGGGTTGGGAAATATTGTTTACTAGCAAATTAGATGATAAATCGGATGTTGGATAATTTTGGATAAAATAAATTGAAGTCCATTTTATTGCATAATTAAAAAGCATAAGCGTTTAAGGATGAATCTAGTAAGTCACTTGATTTCTTTTTCTTATAATAAAATCATTTGCCGTAGATAAATCTAATTCATTTTGTGTCAACGTTGATTTAATTATTTATAATAGTTCTGTTGCAAGTGCTCTCAAAATATTTATTTACTTTTTTAAATTTCAAACGAGAATAAGTTATTTTCGGCTGTCTCTATAATTGATTTTGTTAGCTGCTATTTGTACAGATAAATGTTCCATTTCAGGTGTAGTGTATCAGTATACATATTGTATATATTTACACATATCTCTCTGTTTTGGATGATAAATTTGAACAAACGAATTCTGTTTACCCTATAAACTGAAGACTCGGAATTGTAGACACAAATCTCATAAACGATACTAACGACATTTGTAAGTTTTTTATTTAACTCAAAATTAATGTTTTCTAGGCTGACTACTAAATAAAATTTTTAATATTCTATCAATAATGCCGATTGTTTTCTTCTAATATTATGTTTTAATGGTTAATGTTGATTTAAAAATCTTTCAATCAAGACCCCTAATGTATTCCAAGAAATTTTATAATCTGAAATTTAATTTTAATAGTTTGTTTCTCATTTGATTCGTACAATTTATGGAATGGTGTGAGGGAAACCTCTTTGTCGCATACTAACTTCAAAAACTTCAATTCGAACGGTGTGCATTTGCCTTAAAACTATACTGTGTGGGAAATTATGCATAAAGATTTTCATTTATCATTCATTTAAAATTCAGCATACAAAAGATCTTCTTTCACAAAACGACTCCGTGCATATGCCAAAAAGACACCGTACTCATGATAACAAACATTTTGATGAAAAAATCATAATGAAATGATGAGGGCGATCCATTTAAATGACTACGTTAATAAACAAAATCGTCGATTTTGGGCAACAGAAAATACCGAAATTATTCATCAGTTACTTGATAAATAAGTGATGGTATTTTGACCTATTTGCAATATATTCAAAGTGTGTACATTTATACTACAGTATACGCTTTTCTTAAACCGTTTATCTAATTGTTCCTAAATTTGGTACATCCCTTACATTGGCGTTATTTCTTCCACGCATAATTAAATATCCATGTGTTATCGTTATCAATAATTCATTCCATTCCATTCTATGAAATTTGATAAACATTTTTTTCATATTAAAGTTATTATTTACTACTCCCGTAATGTTCAAAACACAAAATAACTTTTTATTTGGTCATAACGACGGAGGCGAAGGATATGAACACAGGAATTTGTGAACATTTTATTTAAATGCCTGGTGATCGTAAAATTCAGCAAACACAGCGTCAGAAAGATGGTTACACAGACGAGAAGTACCCAATATAAACGTGACACGAAATTTAAGAGCACCAAACGTAAATGCAACAGATTTTAAGGAAGCCATGTATCTGTACTGAAGCGGTAGAGAGAGAGAGAGAGAGAGAGAGAGAGAGAGAGAGTAGACGCACATTTACGCAGAAATATGGGCTGTATACCCGATGCTTTGTTAGTATCTAGAAACTTTGACAGCTTCACCAGTTTGCCCCAATCATTTGCAATATCCACATCTAAAACTGCGAACAATTAATATTGAGTTTCTCCACTTCATGTTCATTGTTATATAATCTGTTTAGTTACTTTTGCGGTCGTGTTTTGTAATTGAACATTGAACCGCAAATCACAAGTATTTGATTTTTACACGTATCCACGAAAAACTCATTATTTTAACCCATTATCTATGTTCATGTTATTACATTAGTGCCTCCTATACACAAATAAAAATATCTGATATTCTAATAGCATCAAAATAAATCGGAACTATTGTTACACATTTAACATTACTGAATCTTACCGTGATTATACGATCATATATTGGTTTTTAGTCGACAATACTCTGCTTTACTGTGCCATCTACGTATGTTCAATCATGTTCGTAATCATCGAGTTTCGAATCGTGTACATTACCATAAGCTCAAGATTGTCATTTTAAATGCCATGACACTTACTATTTTAGATTAGTTTAATATGGTGATGGTACTTTTTAAACTCTGTTCCTAACGATGAAGGTACGCAGTAAGCATCACAAATGGTTGATGCAATTCCAGGAAAATACGGTTGGGAAAGGTGATTTATAGAATTTAAAAAAGAAAATCATTATATTTATATATTTCAAATACTTTTAATAATTTACTTAAAATGATTGTATTAATATAATTTTAAAAATAAACAAATAAATTGGAAAATTATTATTAAATATATTCTTTTTTTTATTATTTATTTAATAATTTTAATAATTTTTTTTTTTTTTTTTTTATAAAAATAAAATAATTATTTATTAATACGTTAATT
>JANSTX010011777.1:3417-36512 GCA_027564355.1 Penthetria funebris
ATAATTTACTGTAATTGCATTTTTTTTTTTTTTTTTTTTGAATTCTTATTGTAACATTTTTTTTTTTTATTATTATTTTGGAATGGGTTTGTGAAAATTGGCTTTATTACATTTTTTTTTTTTGTTTTATATACACTTAAATATTTCTAAATGAAAAAAAAAAATCCCTACATTTTCTGTAGGTAAAATAAAGAAATATTTAACTTTTCCTTTTTTTTTTTTTTTAACAAATTAAAAAAAAAAAACTACAAAAAAACATTGTGATATTAGTTTAAATTAATACTAGGTAGTGGTACTGTATGCAAATTTTATTTCTGTTCTTCTTCTTTTTATTCTAACTAATATAAAACCATATAATTCATTAGCTATTACATAATATTATTAATTTAAATTATTTATTTAGATTGAAATTATTTTCCAACTTAAAATTTATATGCATAACAGTATTTAGAAAATGTTTAAAGAAAAAAAATTAAAGTAAAAGAAAAAAAATTAAAAATTTGTAAATAATGTTAAAATTTTCAAATATTAGCATACATTGCCATACCAAGTGGGCACTATAAAGTTTGCTTTTTTATTGATTATGTTAACTTGGTGTCATCTTTTTATTTCAAGCTGCCTTTGAAAGTAAGTATTGCTTGAAATCGATATTATTTGCTGTAAAAAAAGATTTGATTTTCATTTTTGTTAGTTTTTAATGAGGGGGTGTAAAATGAATATTGCATGTAAATTTTAATTCTAATTACAACGAGAAAATTATACATATTTAGTAGAAATATTAATTAATTACAAATAGTATTAATTCAATAAAAACTGTTAAACTTGTTAAATCATCTTTGGATTTCTTTACTTTTTTTTTTATTTTCAAAAATGATTAAAACTACTTATTCAGATAATAATTTTTAATTTTTCAAAAAAATTTCATATCATTCAAATAATAATTTCCACATTTTATGTTTTATTTTGTTTTTATTTAAATTAAATTATTATTTAAATTATATATTAAAATCCTCAAGATGATGTTTAAAAAAAAAAAATATGTTTGATATATACGTGTACTACAATAATAATATATTAAATAAAAATAAATTGATCATAATTTATTTTATAGGGAATGCCTGAAGCATGGGCACGATTATTGATGAATTCAAATATCAGCAAGCAGGAACAAAAGAAAAATCCACAAGCTGTATTGGATGTATTGAATTGGTTTGACAATAGTAGTAAACAACGACCAAATTCAAAATATATGACAAATGCCACTACAACACATTCGGGTAAATAATAATTTAAAAAATAGTTTTTTATCAAATTCTTTTTAAATTTATTATTTAATTTTTATATAATTTTTCATTTTTCTATTTTCTTTTCTTATATTGGACGTTTTTCTTTTCTTTTTTTGTTTAACTATTTTACGAACATTTATACAAAAACATCAATTACATATTAAACATCAGCAACATCTATAGGTTCATCACTTAGTCGTGTTAGTAGCAGTAGTCCGAGTAGTACACCAACTGATTCCGAATCACATGCTGGACCACAAGTGATAAATATTAGTCAGTCTCATATGCACAGTTTGGGACCATCAACACATAATTCAATACATGATGAAGAAATAGCGCCGCCAATTGCTAGTCGACCAGAAAGAACAAAATCAATTGTATGTATTTTAGATTGTTTTTTAATTAATATTTGTTTATGGGAATTTTTCGGTTTTCTTTTTCTAAAGTATACAAGGCCTATAGAAGAAACACCATTACCGCCACCACCAATAATACCAGTCCATTTGAGTCCGACAATAAAAAGTCCAACACTTGATAAAAATAAAAATAATGCAAGCAATATTAATAATGTCAATGTGAATAATCTAAATAATCAAATTAATAATTCTACAAATAATATAACAATAGCAAATGCAGCAGCAGCATTGCAAGCAGCCACGGCTGCTGCCGCCGCTGCTGCTGCAGCTGCAACAGCATTATCAAATGCAACAACAACAGCTACAACAACTACAACAACACCAAGTATAATAACAAATAATACAATAACGACACCAACAACTGAATCACGAGGTGGTGGTATGAAAAAGAAGAAAATGACTGATGAAGAAATTCTAGAAAAATTACGAACTATTGTTAGTGTCGGTGATCCAAATAGAAAATATACAAAAATGGAGAAAATTGGTCAAGGTGCATCGGGTACAGTTTATACAGCAATTGAAAGTTCAACCGGTATGGAAGTAGCTATAAAACAAATGAATTTAAGTCAACAACCGAAAAAAGAATTAATTATCAATGAAATTCTTGTTATGCGAGAAAATAAACATCCAAATGTTGTAAATTATCTTGATAGTTATTTGGTATCGGAAGAACTTTGGGTTGTTATGGAATATTTACCAGGTGAGTTGTTTTTTTGTTGTTTTGATAATTAATGTTGTGCATGATAATAGCTAAAAATTTGATTATCGTATTCAGCAAGGTGACACTTCGCTAGTTCTCGCACAGTTGCCTTTTTCGGCAATTTAATTAACAATTCCACTTTTCACAAAATTGGTATATGATCAGTTAACCACACCACTAATAATGGGATCCAATATTAATGCAATGCTATCCAAGTCCACTGTCAACATTTCAGGTGATATGTTATCAGCGCCGATTGCCTTACCATTCTTTAGAAGTTTCAATGCGGTTTTGATTTCATCATGACTTTGGGAGCAGAATATTGTAGCCGGTCTTCGGTCAACCGGACTGTGTCAAACCTGAATTTCGAACCCATTCTGTAGCTCACTACAGTATAGTCGTTCTTTTCGCTGAATGTCATTTGAATTCATCAAATCGTCCCTTAGATTAAATTGTACGATAAATACTTAAACATTGTCCGGTTAATTTCTCTCATATTGTTTGAATTTGCAGCGTGCTGTGTCCGATGTCTCCAATAATCAAGTAATGATCACTAAAAACATCCGCGCATAGCTACGAACATCCATCTTTCTCCATCTTATACTAATAGTTATGTAATCTATTTTATTTTCAACCGGATATTCGAAACGAATAGCAAGATTTCATTCAAGCCTGATAGATCTTGCACAGACCATATCAATACATTACAAATTATTATTTAAAAGTTGATTGAATGGCAAACGCCATTGTATATGTTATTTGTCGACTTCAAGCATGCATTCAACGTCGAAGAAATAGATGAAGTAGATGACTACTAATATTTGGACAATTTTTTGGTGCTAAAACAAATGTAAAGTTCCGGATACAAAAGGCTAGTCAAATGATTGGGTATGCTAAATGAAGTCTGGTCGTCACAAATTTGATAAATCTAATATTGCAAATTTTTAAAACAAATTGTTTATCGGTACTATTTTACGGCTGCAAAACTTTGACTCTAGAAACACAATAGAAGCTGCCTTATCAAAGCTAAAGCGAAACTATAACCAAAAAGTTAAACATGATTTAAAAGTTATTTACATTTATATATAAATAAATATTTTATTTCATAGGTGGTTCATTAACCGATGTTGTCACCGAAACATGTATGGACGAGGGACAAATTGCGGCTGTCTGTCGTGAAGTACTACAGGCATTAGAATTTTTGCATAGCAATCAAGTGATACATAGGGATATAAAAAGTGACAATATATTATTAGGTTTGGATGGTAGTGTTAAATTAACTGATTTTGGTTTTTGTGCACAAATTTCACCGGAACAATCAAAACGAACGACAATGGTTGGTACACCATATTGGATGGCACCTGAAGTTGTTACTAGAAAACAATATGGACCAAAGGTAAATTTTATATTAAATTATTTTCTAACATGTAATTTTTTTCCATGACAAAACCATATGCTAAAGTTCAAAGTTAAAGTTAGTTTGAGGCATCACATTTTCGATGCTACTGTTAGTATTGTCAGAAAATCACAAGTTCAACAGCATTTGAATTGTGTGATACATATGAATCTCAAAGAACGATTAGCAGTACAATCAAAACGAAACGTTTATTAAATTTATTGCAAGCAAAAACCAGATTTTTACCGATTTAGCCTTTATAATTTCAAATATTCGTTTAAAAAAACTAGAAAATCCGCAATTAAATATATGATTTAAAAGATTCCATGCGAATCAGTAACTCATAGGCAATATATGCCATTAATATTTGAAGATGCTATAAATATAGTAAAGAATAAATCGCCGCTACTTTCTAGACCATTGATCATCCGGTGGGCTAGGTTGGTATTTAAAAAAATTGATAATATTATTTCCAAATATCGTGAATACGAAGACGTATGTAATATAGCCACCATCCTTAGTGGTAATGCATGATAATGATGATGTAAGTTTCCAAAGTGGATTAAGATATGAGGGGATTTCTGCATTTTCATATGCCCCAATTACTTCAGTCGATGTAGAGAGAAGTTTCACATTTTATAAGAATATACTTGCACACCGTCGCTAAAGTTTTGTGTAATATTATGCTTTGTTTGACATTCATAGGCAAATAAAATATTTAATTAAAGCAGATAGAATTTTAAGGAACTTCTAAAACTGATTTAATAAATGCATATTCGTAGTTTTTAAATGCATATTTTATGCACATATTTTCGGTTTTTAATAAATGGATAAAAATCTGCGTTGTATGATATGTTTTTACACTTAATCTGAAAACATGACGTTTATATTCTTGGCTATGTCCAGAAACCATAGATGAAATATTTTGTGATCGCGTGTTCTGGGCTGGTACTGCTAGGAGGACACCACCATTATTATAGCTTAATTTTACTTAGATGAGAGATATATTAGTTATTTTATTTGTTTTTTAATTTTTTTTTTAGGTTGACTTATGGTCACTCGGTATAATGGCTATTGAAATGATTGAAGGTGAACCACCATATTTAAATGAAAATCCATTACGTGCATTGTATTTAATAGCTACTAATGGTAAACCTGAAATTAAAGAAATGGAAAAACTAAGTCCTGTTTTTCAAGATTTTCTTGATCAATGTTTAGAAGTTGATGTTGACAGACGTGCAGGCGCCTTTGAGCTTTTAAAGGTGAAATTTTATTATTGACACATATAAAATACTAAAATCTAATATGTTTTGTAATGTTTTGTCATATTTTTTTTTCTTAGCATCCCTTCCTTAAACTAGCAAGACCTTTAGCAAGTTTAACGCCATTGATAATGGCTGCCAAAGAGGCTGCAAAAGGACACTAGATATTCATAACTATTATGTTTATATGTAATTAATATTTTAGGTTTATTAATTAGTTTTATTAGACAACTACATAAAGTATCATTATTTATGTATATTATATTATATATATATATATATTTAAAAAAAAAAAAACAATATAACAGAACGTGTAGAATTACTGCTAGTTTCTCAATGTCTTAATATATGCAATGGAGACCGAGAAAGGAAATTATTAAATTTTAATTTTAAAGCTTAAGAAAATTATCGTTGGGCAATTTTTTATGATTTCTGGAGACTATGATTTCAATTTTAGTTTTGAAATGTAAATCTGGTGTGTGTTATTGTTTATATGATTTATTGCTTTTTTTTTTATTGATATTACTTACTATGGTGCATAGGCGACTCTTTAGAGTAGGCAGGTAGGCATCGTTGACTAGAAAATTCAGTTTTGTTTAAAAGAAAGATTACGTAATTGCAATTTATTGGGATTTAAAAAAAATAATATTTGTTTGCTAAAAACATTAGATTAGATAAAATGAGCAAGTTTTATATCCATTGCTACATTATTTTTACATTACCTATAATAAATTTTAACAAGAAAAAGAAAGAAAGTTAAATAACAAATTTTAATCAAAAATTTATTATTTATCTTTTTACATATAATTTTTATTATACGACATTCGGCACATATAACAGTGGATAGTTTATTCTTTAACATACACGGTACGTTCACTATACCAACCATAAAATTTTTCAAAACATTAATTAATCGGTTATTATATGGCCATAGTCCGCATTTTCAATTTTGCTTATTCCTTATACTTCTTGCTAGAAGGAGAAATATAAATATAATACGGGAATTTAAGGATAAAATAATTTTTAGAATTGACGTTTCACTCGTTGAAAATTTACCTATTATTATACGATCCTAGAATTTTTTGATATGTCTAATAATAAATACGCGGATGATTTATTTGATACTTTAATTCGTACATAATTTCGATATTAAAGAACAAACTCAATGCTCAATGTTACACGATGATGCCTCTGTAATGGCTGGTAAAATATCTGGTCTAATAGGTTATAGAATTCCAAATGTTTCTGATACACCTTTGATTTAGTGGATCACAAATTATATTTATTCTTGAAGGCAATTACAATGAGCTAAAGCTGCTTAGGAAGATATACAATGTAATGAAAATTCTATCAAAGAGTATATAGCTGGAGCTACAGAATTAAATAGCTTTGAATTTTCACTGTTAACCAAAATATTTTATGAGTTATTTGGTATCTCTAATCGAATGGAATAGATGATAAATGGTCACCCACTGTTTTGCAATAATGCAAAACATTGGGATAAATGAAATATTATTCATTAACATATTGGCGGTATCGTTGCCTACCTTATTTTCAGATATGCATGTCGCCACTGCTATGGTTGAGTTCATAACTTTTTTTTCCATAAGTTTCAAATTTTTATAAATACATTCCGGTCATAGTTTTTTAATCTATAGTACATTAATATAATAATAGATATTACAGTTCGATGTTACGCCACTTTATGCACCCATGAGGAGTTAGGGTTAAGATGATACTTTTCGCATTCTGTTTATTTGTATTAAAAACAAGAGGTCAAGTTCATTTCTTTAATATTACATCATTGTTTTAGAAATGAATGAGTTACAAATTATTTGTTGGTAAATTTCCACTATGTTTTTATTTGTGATCAAATTTACATGACTATATTCCCTAATCAATATAAAATTAATAAATTTTTCTTTCCCATGAACATCAATTGCTCATCGTTCATCAATTATTAAACTGGAGTATTTTTTTTTTTTTTTTTAAATAAGAAATTATGTATTTATAATGAAATCAAATAATTAAGAAAAATGTAATAGTGTGTGCCTATTTAAATTTAAATACGCAACAATAATTAATATGTATAATATAAGCATATACATGTTATATATATATATATATATGAAAATAAAAGATAAAATAAATCAGTCTTATTTTACCATGTTGATAATATAATATATGCAGAGTACAAAAGAAATGACCCACATGTGTGTTATATAAAGACGTTTAAAACCAAAAAATAAAAAGAAAAATATAAATAAAAATAATTAAATAAAATAAATAAGGAAAAAAAAAAATTGAGAAAGTTAGAAGCGCGCTGTGTAAATGATTAAAAATTGATTTAAAATGTAATGAGAATTAAAAGAATTAAAAATAACTAAAATTACATGTTCAATTTTTCTACATTTAAAAATAAAAACTATATTTAAATGATTCAACTAAGTAATGTAATGTTTTAAAACACAAACAGTACATTTTTGTCTTCTCATTTTCATTACATTTTTTTACTATATTATTTTAGTCGACTGATAATTATAAATTAAACGAAAAAAAGAAAATGAAAAAATAGTATCAGGTGAAGTGAAAAAGATCAAATTATTTCACCTAATATTTATTTCATTCGTATCATTTACTTCTTCTCTATCATCAATAAACAAGCAAAAAAAATTATTAATAGTTTATTAATTGTAATTAATGATCAGTAATTAAAAAATGCATTTATTTAATTTAACTAATTTTACCATTTATTATCTTTTATTTTTTTTTAAATAATGAATTTAACATATAATTTTTATTATTAATCAAGTGTTTTTCTTTTTGGATTGATTTCTTAATTTTATTTTTTTTTTTTTGCTAATAATAAATAAATATTTTTAATACTTTAATTATTAAATTTTTTCTTTTTTTTTTTCTAATTTAGATGTTAAGAAATTTTTCTTTGTGATTTTTTTTTTTTGTTGTAAGAATTAAAAAATTTAAAATAGAAATAATATAATATTCATATTTTTTGTCAGTGATATTAGAATTAATAGAAAACTGTAATAATGGAAAATACAACAAAAAAGAAAATGCTAATTTTATTATATAACAATTTTATATTATTATATTTTTTGCTTTCATATATAAGTTTGAATTTAAATTTAATGAATTTTATTGTCAAACTAAGTTAAACTGAAAACAGAAAAATAAGAAATGTATTGACTGATAAAATAATGTAATTTATTGATTCAATTGTAGTGATTAGTTATGGTCAAAATCGTTTAATTATATGATACAACTGTCTTAATCTATAATATTATATACAAAAATGTTACTAACATTACGTACAAAATGTATCATTTAATTGCACCTTTTTTTTACTATTAGAAGTTAAAATTTTTCCTACGTAACAGTTTAAATACAAAAGTAATAGTTTTATATGGACAGGGTTCATTACTCTTAAGTTTTATAAATTTCATGCAGTTTCTGCCGAACATCGAATTTGACAGGCTTAATATTAATGCCAATAGTGTTCGAAAGCATTTTATTCTACATTGTAATTGAAAAGAAATATACGTATAATGGAATTCAAACGTAAATAGTGTGATTGCTTTATATTTGGCAGGAAAATCCGAAACCTATTATTGTTTGTGATCTACTGTATTTATATTAAACATTATAATGATACTGATAGCATCGTAAAACGTCATGAAATTGAACATAAAAAATCCGCAACCTCATCAGAATGATGTTTGAAAAGTTAAGATCCTAATTTGAAATCAAATTATGTTAGATTGCAGAAAAATTAACTAAACTACTGAACGTGTCCGACTCAAACGTACGCCACATACTGTACAATAAACTTAATTTGAAGCCATTAAAAATGTATACTAAAAAGTGCGAATTTTAACACCCAGACACAAAAGGCAATAAGAATTTGACAAGCAAAACAGTGAAAAACATGCATGTGGCGAACTCGAAAATTCGAAAAACTGCATTGCTTCGGTATTGGCTTGAGCCGCTTGTTTTTCGTCGAATTGGAAAAGTTAATGTGACCCAGAGAAAAATGTACCAACAAAAGGTGCTAAACGATGTGTTGATGTCTTAGGGGCACACATATAAAAATTACTTCCAACCGTTGAACATTTCAATAAGAGTAGTCGACACCATCCCATAAAAAAAAAAATATATTTTACACAACAATTTCTACAAAATCCACATTGCACAGTTCATTTTTTCACAACAAGACACAACCAGACTTTTCAATATAGTTATAATATAGTAACCCCCAATAGACTTTTCGATATAGTTCATTTGATACAGCGTGTAAAGCATTCATCGAAATACTTGATGTCATATCATCTGCACCAAGTGTGATCATATTGTATACAGTCAAATGTTTTTCACGAAATTTAACGTATTACCAAATTGGATTACCATATTGTCTAAAAATATTCACAAATTGACAAAACTACAGTATTTTTAATAGGTAACATGATGGTCACTGGGTAAATATAATATAACGAGTAATCGAATTTTTACTCTATATGTCGCCACTTCATGCCATTTCTTAACAATGACTGCTAGATTCAGTTTATTTTATAGCAAACAAAGGTTTTTGTTTGTTTCTGGCACTAGGAACCAATTTTCCCATCACTCCAGGTTTTAGAATTTATTTTTCTTTATTTTTATTTGTTGTTTGTTTCTTTAATAATTAGTTTTTTTTCTATTCAACCACTGGTTAAGTCGCAAAATGATAAATTTACAATTTACAATTTTTTTTGTAAATTTTGTCTACAGTGATGCTTGAACTGCGGTCTACCGTCGTTCTAGTCTAGTACTTTAGCCACTGCGTTACAACGACGGGTCAAACAAAAGTTGTCGTACGAAATTAAAATCTTTAACTTGACTGGTTTACACCCATTCTGATATCATATTTGGTTCAGTGGTTTCTTTTATTATATCACATTGCAAGACACAAACTATGGAACAAATATTGCGATATTTTATATAACTATTTTATATGTGAATGCATTACTATTGTAACGTTAATATAATATAATATTATTTGATATTTTGCATCGGCGGTACATGCGAAGGTTATTTCAATTTAAATAAACAATCACAATCAATATAATATATGTTACTATATAGGAGTACCTAAATAATTTTGTACTTAAAGTGTTTAATGAACGAAATACTTTTTTTTTCTATTTTGCAAATATTAAATAATTAATAAAATATGTAATACATGGTTTTGCTCATTATCCACTTGTAAATGTAAGGTTGTGAATAACAATTCAAACACTTGTGCATATAGTAAAAACACAATCAAATTGTCTTTGATAAAAGTAGAAGATGATTAAAATTCGTCTATATTTTCATATTGGTGAAGTTTTATATGCCATTTAAAATTTAATCAAACGAGCTACATATAAAGGATATTGTTATGTTTAAGATTTCAGTTAAGATAAAAATATATGTGGTTTTTAAAAACCTATGAATTTACATACAGTTTTGATAAGATTATTATAAATTTTGAAGAACTTTGAGAAAAACAAATGGAATGGAAATTCACAAAGATTACTACATAAAAGACTCTGCGGTGCAACAGATTTATTCACCATCATCATCTTATCCTGTAACACTGGGTACATAGTCCTATGATGATACTTTGCTAATTTCAAATATACATAACTGCAATTGAAAATTACCAACTAGAAAATATAATAGCAATGATAAATTATCCGGTTATACATTTGAATATTCAAGTAGAATATTGCATAAATTCCCAGCTACCGAATTTGCTGTTGAAATATCTTTTCAACCAGTCGACAAACACACGACATTAGCATTATCGGTTGAGTAACCTCGACACTTTCTTTTAAAATATATATAAATTATCCGCATTTTTATTGCGAATATACGAATGATTAGAAAATCAATGAAAAAATACGTTAATGTTATATAAAGTAACTTACAATGTTATGATTACAGCATTAGCAGTCAATATATACCGGCATATGATCAATGAATCGTATTAAGCCGTATTGCTAGTGAGAGGCTATATAAATAAAAAAAACATAAGACTTATTAGAAGTGTATACACCTGAATATGTTAAATAGAAAAAATGTTAATACATGAATAAAAAATTGAATCATTGAATTGTAGAAAGAAATGAGGAAAATTATCACTGACAAAAAATTAATTAAATATAAAATATTGTTTTTGTTTAGAATTTGTGACAAAATATTATATTAATATATAACAAAGACTTAACCAATTTAAATAAAACGTCGTTTTCTTTTTAATTTTAGAAATTTCAAAATTTTATTGTAACTTTTTTTTTTTTTAAACTAATAAATGAAATAAGTATTTATTTCAATGACTTAAATAAAAAATAAAAAAAGAAACTGCAGCACTGTAAATATAGTAAAATACTCGGCTGTAAATATTAGTTTTTTCCCTCCTTGTGATTTCATTGTTTGTTTAAAACAAGTACTGGATTTTTGTTTTAATTATTAATTTTCTAAATTATATTTATTAAAGAAAAAAAAATAATAAAAGCTTTTGTTTTAGATTATTATTACTATTATTATTATTACTATTATTCATATTTTAAATACAAAAAATTACAACACATCAATTTAGTGATATACAAGAAAATAAACCTTTAATTTGCAATTGTATTATTAATAAAATTTAACAATTATAATTATTGTAATGATTAATTGAAAATAATAAAAAAAAAAAAAACATTTTATAAATTATGGCTTATTGATGGTAGTGTAGAATTTAAATTGGAATATGCAAACATTACAGTCAATTAAAATGATTCATAAATGGTTTACTGAATTTCGTTATGATTGATTGTATAGACATTATATTATATATTATATTATATACCATCACCAGGTTGTCCAAAACAGGTGACTACTTAACAAATTATCGACAAAATTCATGTTTTTGTGTTAAACGATTGCAGAACTGGATCAAATTCGAAAGTTATCGAATGCAATTATAATGATCCGAATAAATTAAAACGTATATCAAGCTATATTGATTTTACTTTATCAGACAATCATTGTATTAGTTCAATTAAGTAGACAATGTTTATTATAAATAATATTATAATAAACGTCGAGTTTCTATTTTATTATAATCATGATATTCACTTGCAGGTCATGTGAAATAAATGGACATGTTTATTTCATTTTGTATAATGCACGAGCGTTAACTGTAGCAAGTAGCATATATGTGAAATCCTATATTCGAATCGAACTGTTTGAATTAATCAATTTGGATATTATATTTTATGAGCTTAAATAGATTGGTATTTTTTTCAATCAATCTTAAAGAGTAGTTATGACAATAATCAATAGTACGAGTATTTCATAATTTGCCTATTTATTTATATATTTATTATTAGAGCCATTAGTTTAATTTAGGGTAACTACACTAAAAATGAACAGAAATTTCTAATATTTAACAATTTTATTTACAAACAATTTATTAACTAAAATTATATACCAAACAAATCAATAATATATTTGTTTTTCAATATTATAACGATTTTATCTCTGTGTAGAACCATCTAACATATCTTTAGCTTCATTTATTTTTGATGCTAAATATGGTGAACCTCCTCGATCGGGATGATTTAATAACATAATTCTTTTATGGGCATCTTTAATCTAAAACAAAATAATAAAAAAAAAAAAAAAAACACATGCGATATTATTTAAATATAAATGATATTTATTATTATTATTTTTGTATTTTAAACCTTTAATTTTGAGGCTGTTGGACTAACACCTAATATTAAAGAAGCTTCTCTTTTATTCATTTTCGGATCAAAACCACCTTTATAATATTTTGATGTAGCCAACGATTCAGCATCAAATTTTGGCAAACTTTTAAGTACTTCAGTCATTTTTTGTGACATTCCGGGCATATTTCGCATTAAATGTCTGCCCGCATAACCAATTATGGCTATACCAATACCTGCTGCAATTACACTACTCTAAAAGATATATATATTAACATTATATTTGTAAATTGGAAAATAATAATTATAAAGAATTTAAATATATGTAATCGATTTGTGATTTATTTCTCACTTATATTTTACACATTGTGGTGATCAAATTATTATTGTTAACATTAATTTAGCATAAATCAATTGGAATTATTTTAATGTGTATTCGATTTTCGATCGCATTTAAATTAAAATTATACATAATGATTATTAATTAGCCTAATATGTCTAAATGGAGATCAACAACTTTAAATAATAATTCCTATTGGAATATTGAATTTTGAGTTCTACTTTATTGAGACTGAGACTTCTTCAACCAAGTACTTATAACCTTAAACATTTTTTTTTATTATTACATCATATTATTGTAATTTTACCATTATTTTTGTATTGATAAGAATTTAGAAAATATATATATATATATAAGAATTTAGATAAATCCAGATTATTCTCTTCTATTGTAAAATATAAATTATTATATATAAATTTAAATACAAAATCAGAAACAATTTTTATAAATAAAAAGAAATACAAAATTAACCTATACACAATTCAAAAACGGTCATCTGTCACAATGAAAATCGTTCGATTTTCATTTAGAGTTTGCAAACATTACTGATCTATATAATTAATACTTTCTCTAACCACTTGGAATATTTAGCCGACTGATAATTTCAGATGATATAGAAAACGTAATTCAGTAAATAAATTTAATTATAAACAAAAATATGTCGACTATCTTCAAAAAGATTTTTCGTACCATTTTAATTCCACACAGTATTACTGATGTAACTGAATCAGGATATTTGGACACCATATATAGTTGAAGGAACATCTCAACAACAAACTATATTTAGCTGATGATTTATGCACCATTCTACTGAAATATTGAAATTGTAAAAACATATTATCATAATTGTTCATATAGTTCTTCAGTTTGGTAAATTTATATTTTAGTTATTTCAGATCACTTTTGACATTACATCATAATGATGCCAAATGCACCCTTGTGCTGTAATTGTTAAGATGAAATCAGATAGAAACCAAACTAGAAATAATTATTTCAAATTAAATTTGGTTAAAAATTAATAAGAATATTTCTTTTTTCGTCAAAATTTCTAACGAAAACTTTACATAATTATATTTGCTGAAACATTTTTTAAATGAAATACTTTTATATATGTTTCGTTGAATTTATTTACAACAAATATATTTATACCAATTTAGTACATTTTACTATTTGCTTTTATTCGATTCACTTCGCAACCGCATTAATAAGCATTTCCGTTCAATATAAGATCGATAGTGAACGTGTTTGGTTGTATTTGGGACTTCATCTTCTTTTAATGGAAAATTTAAGGTATATATTTAATTCTGTGTTTAAAAAAAAATAATCAACTAAATATAGTTACTATTTATTAATCAATGTTTTTTTTTTTTTGTTGTCGGAGTCTATTTGATTTTCTTATAATATATTTGAAATAGGTTACGTCCGGTGGGTTTTGCATGTGATGCTGATAACCTCACTTTTTAACACGTTATTTTTTTTTTTGAATAGTCGTATATCTGATTGATTAATCAGATATAGGACTTTCTTGAAATAAACTTTTATGTAGTATATTTGGTACAATTGAACTAAAATACTATTTAAAAATTATTCACATTGTTTAAAGATTAATATATTGTATCACTAGCTGACTGAATGAATTCTGTAATGATTGAAGATATGATCTGTTCTGGTTTAATGTCACATATTCATTTTGTAATTAATAAAATTTGTATAAAGTCGTTCCCCCACACAGAAATTGGGTTTTCATTGTATATATTGGATGGTGGTGGAGTTGACGTATCTCATATTTTTTAGTTAATATATTATTGTAGGTGTGTTGTAAGAACGCATTATGTTTAAAATTAGTTAATATATGTATTATGTATTCTAGACACACGTTATCTTTGTACATTTTATACTATTACTAAGTAGCACATGTGCGACTCATTTGCAATTCAAACTTGCTGGGTACATGTGCAACTCGAATGTAATCCACCCAAACTTTTAGGTCTATGTGCAAGAAAAAGTATGATTTCTAACTTCTGACTTCAACCCAATCTATTTATAATAATTATTAACACATTAACATTTTTTTTAAATTATATTTTAGATGGCATCAATTGAATGGCGGGTTGTTACACAAAATATATCCTGTAAATGGTTGAAAAGCTAAATTCTGGTAAGTTTCTTTTTTCTTTTTATTATTTTTTTTTAAGTACATACAAAGTAAAATGATGAAATTATATGTAGGAATCTCATTGAATAATTATGAAAAGAATTTTTAATTTATTTCTGAATATATTATTTTAAAATTGAATTTTTTTTATTGTAAAATTCCATTGTTAATTTGCTTTATTCTTTATTTTGTTTTACAGAAATGCTTTGTTGGAACACTCATTTTGAAATCATGTAAATGAAAAAGATTGTAATGTTAACATGATTTTTTCGAGTACTCATGGATAAACCATCTAATTGCTTGAGGTAATTAATTTATTATATAATTCTTTTTTCTTTAATTTATACGTATACAGTATTTTATTTTTTTTTTGACAAAAGAGGTAGATAAAATGATGATTGTTCTTTTTATGTATGATTTTATTAAGAGATTACAGCATAAGAACGGCCAACTGAGTAAAAAAAAAAAAAAAAAAAAAAAACTTAAGACGGTGGTTTGAGAAATACTGAGTCTAGATAAGAAAAATGCGGAAGCAATTTGTAGCTTAATTCATTCAATTGAGTTTTCGATAATAATTGGGATCTGGTGCGTTAGTTGTCATGATGAAAAAACACTTTTTTTTTATTAATTTACTAAATGAGGTAATTTTTTATGACGCTGCTTAATTGGTCCAGTGATTCCACATAATAATTGACAGTATGGTGTGTTTTTTTTTTTTTGCTTTACCCCCAATAACCTTATCAGTTGAAGCAGCAACTTTCGTTTTTTTTTTTTTTTTTGTGCACTTGAACCGGCTTCAACCCATTGTTTTGATTGTTCTTATTTTTATTAGATCTGTATCCATGATTTATACCAACGATTATGAATATACGCATAAATTTATCTGGATTTCGTTTATAAGTTGCCAAACATTGCTTTGAAATGATGTTGCTATTGCATTTTTGTTAAATTTAAAACAAACGTGCCACCCATCTTGATGATAATATCATGGAAATGTACCGTGTAAAACATTGTGTATACGTTCTATTGAGATGATAATAATGTCGGTTATATCACGCATTTTTTACTTGATGATGTTCCAAAACTATATAGAATTTAACGGAACAATTCTGGAGTAATCACGTATTTTGTCCTTACACACTATTGTCTTCGTCATAAGTGCTTGTGCAACCAATTTTAAATTAAGCAGTCCATCTTGCTGTTGCAATCACAAGCGGCATCATTGTCAGAAACTATAAAATTCGGCTTGATTTGTAATTTTTAAAAATTTCCAAACTTGTTCCCTATAAATGAATGTAGAACATAAACTAAATACCATATATAGGGCTAACCATTAACAGTCTAGTGACTATTATAATTTACTCATTAAAACAAAAACAAAAAATTTGTGCCTGCAACGCCTTCTATTTACAAAGTTCACTTCTCAAACCATCCTCGTAAGAACAAAAACCATTAACCATTTATGAACTACACTAATTCTGTAATTCTTTTATATTTTCAGGATACTATTGCGATTATGGTACATATTACATCTCGATTTACAATTTATCACAAAGGTAATTTATTTATTTTTTTTATTATTTTAATATTTTTCATAATCCGATAGCTTTAATTTAAATGATGAAATATTAACCTGAATTTGTAACTGTTGATACAATTTTTTTTAAAAGTTAAACCAAAAGGATTCTGAAAATTTTAAGCATAAAAATTATAGTTATTGCTATTACACATTTAAAATTGTAAATTAACGTTTTGTTTTCCAATTGTTTTAGATTGAATTCAGCATTATATTTACATTATCATAAAATAGTCGAGTTTTAAATCGAAAGGAATGTACATAAAAATACAAAATGTAAGTAGACTTTATATAATTACCATACACCACTATTTATTTTATAATAATTTTTAAATGATGTTGTATAGTTCAATTGAGATTTAATGATAATAAAATATTACCATCTAATATTTCTGATAGTTTTTTTGATGTAATTTACAAATGAAAGTATGTAATGAAATTCTAATTGTTTTTTTTTGTTTTTTTATATATTTCATTTTTAGGACTGTGATTTTATTAGAAAGGACACTCATATTCAATCGGAGATGGTGAAATGCTGACAGTTTAATTATATAGACATTTTAGAAATATTGGAATAAACTTCAGGTACTTTTCTAGTTATATTTTGTTATATTATTAAAAACTGAATTATGAGATATTGAGTGAAATGAAATACAGGAACGGACAATAAATTTGTTGATTATTTAATTTATGACAAAATTTTAGTTAAATGTCCACGCGATGTACATTATTGTTTTGTATTCTGTTTAGGATATCTAAACAATGTATAATAATTATAATTTAATTCCAACTAAATAATCTACGACAAAATACCACAATTTCTTTCATTCCTAGAAAATACACGGATAATATTTAAATGACTACACGTTTTTTTCTAATATGAGTTGCAATGATTTTTAGCACATTTCTGAAGTACATTTAAGTTATGCAATTCCACAATTCATTTTATTTAAGTTGTGTAATTCAGTAATTCTCTAGAGGAAGGAAAAAAAGACTATGTAAAATAAATGATGTTAACCATTAATCTTACAAATTGGTGAAGAAATAATCAATTATATGTTAAACCAAAAGGATTCTGAATATTTTACAATATTTTTTTTTTCCTATTCTCTGCAAAATGTTACTATTTAATAAACACAAACTATACTATGTCTTCTGTTTATTTCAGGATTAATTTGAGCGTTTGATGAATGCGACAACAAGACTAAATTTGTTTTTTTATCAGGTAATTTACGTTAGCTTAATTGTGTTAATTAAAATTGCATAGTTTTTATTTAAAATGATGAATGAGCATCAAGCTCCCTCTACTGAGATCGAACCCAATTAAATAAAAAATCATGTGGAATTCATTAGTCTGATAATAAATAATAATTAAAATGCAATTGCTTATTACTATAATTTCTATATTTCAATGGTAACATTCAATGTTTTATTTTGTTTTAGATTGGCAAGGACTGAAATTGGAAGAATGAACACAGTTTTTTTTTTTTATATGTTATTTAAATATGTTGATGTGCTAATAAAATACAAATTTATTTAAGTGGTAATCTTTGTTTTTAATGTCGATATTTTATTTATTTTTTTTTTTTTTTTTTTATATTATTTTCAATACCACATTTTGTGGACCTATATATACATATATGTTATTTGAAATGAAAGGATTTGCGTTATGATGCCAACTGTATAGTAGCTCGATTTTGAATTATTATGCCATAACTGCAACTGATTTATACATTATTCTGTTTAGATGTCTGATAGATTATTTTAAAAGCAATAAAATAAATGTATGGATTCAAGTGGAACCGATTGTGGTGAACAAATCAAGATATTTATATTAGAAATAACCAAACCAATTCAGTGTTGAAATCGAGTATTCCTAAGGGACAGGCTAGTTTCAGACTTTGTTTATCGTGCCCAGATCATTGACAAACATTTTCAATCGAATTGGCAAGCGTTCGACAGTCTTGCGAGTTATGTGGTAAATTCTTAAAAGCTATATAATTCTGTCCAAATTAATCAACAATGATTCACGACCTATATATATATATATATATATCTATATCTTGCCTTATAGCGCTGAATCTTGCATCGTGGAATTGGTGATGCATTTGATATACATTCAGTAATGTCAAGCAGACATTTATTTTGTCGCTAATATTGTTTCTACTAGCCTATATATGAGATGAGATCTAACCAAATCGACTAGATTTTGACTTAACCGAAAATTAAATGTTTGTACAAACAGAAGAGACCAATTTGCGACTGAAAAAATGTTGTGTCTATCGTATAGTATAATCCACAAGTAATGTGTTCGCCAAATACATAACTATTAACGATTGGTACGTGCCGTTTTGGAGGTAAAAACCATTAAATATTTGAGAAGTTGTTTGGCACGAGATGGTGGTGCTGAAAAAGATTTCAATCACGCATACAAAAGTTGTGGCGGGTCAATTCGCACACAAATTATTGGTAAGCGCATATTGACAAGTGACGAATATAAAAACAACATATTTTTCAATAACTTCTTTAAACACACAATTATCAGGAGTATTTTTTTTTTTTAATATCAAATGAGAACTCTTCTTTAAACACACACAATTATTAAGAGTATTTTGGCCAAAAAATTAATATCAAACGTGAATTGGTATATATTGGATTGGATCTTGAGGATGTGTGGTGGTGGACACGATTATCAGATGATGAAAATGAAAATAAATTGCTCATACAGGTTAAGTTGTGTCCGTTCAATGATATATTGCAAAGTATACGTTAGTCTGAAATCCAGTAGTGAGGACCTTGAACTATAAAAAATACTGTGTCTAACAACAGTCATTAAATAAACAAGCGGTTTTAGAGTGAGGTGAGAATGTGAAGTGATGTATAGGTGCTACTGCCTTGATATAACGTACACAAGTTTCGAATTACTAAATAAGAATTTATAACGAGAAGTTTTAATTGTAATTTTTTTTTGTTTTTGCAATTAATATTTCTAATTTTATGTAACAGATTGTTTCAATCTTCGTCTTGTAAATTTCTTTTTATTGTATGATTACGAGTTTCACAACCATATTGAGTTCATGTTAAAACTATCACACGAGCATTTTATAATAAATTTTTCATTCTTACTAAACACACTTGTGAATTCATATGGTAAACTTATCGATAATTTATAAATTATTCTAATTCCGTTATACCATTTAAATTTTGATGAATTTCATTTAGAACTGTCTTTTCGTCCATTTAATATCTCTTTCCATATTTATTTGTCTACAAAGGTACGTGATTTTTTTTATATAAATCGTAAATCATCTTTAATTAAAATAATATTATTACGATAAAAATATTAATAAATTTTGTAAAATTAAACTCTACATTAAGTAGTAATATTAGTTTTTGTGTATAAAGTTAAATATTTTATTTTAGGTACACATTTAAGAAAATGGTCCAAAGATTGACACTTCGACGACGTTTGTCGTATAATACAAGATCAAATAAAAGACGTATGTAAGTATAATAATTTATTTAATTTTATTATTATAAATATCGTAAATTACAATGATAATTCTATCTAAAAATTAAATCGCTAAACTTAATATTTGAGACTATAAATTAGTAAACAAATGGTTCCGGACGTTTTTTTTGGTTATGATTTGGAAATAATAGAGTTTTCGTATAACATTAAACATTTTAATATAAGATTAAGTTTTTACAATGCGATCTAGCAATACTGTCGATAAGGTAATTCTCATACCAGGGTACCGGTTCATAAGTTGTGCTACAAAAAAAAAAAAAAAAGTTGGAAATAATAATTGTCCTTTGAAAAACTAATGCCATTCGCTTCTGTATTGAAATATACGAATTAATGTTTAACTTTGTGACTAAACGTTAGTGTTCAGTGTTTAATTTGCATATTATTTAATATAACTATTTGATTTAATGTTACGGTTTCGATGATAATAGGTAAACAACTAGAAAACTAAGTAAAGTGGTTATTTTTGCAATTTTTTCACCGGTCTCAAGACCTTAAATTCTTTAGCGACTCGTTTATCTTTAATGATACGATTTACGATTTCCGTTGTAATGGTAAATTCAATTTAATTGTTTACTTTGTAAAAAACAATGGTCAATGGATTTTTATGTACATCTACACACAAATTAATGTAGTGATATTTCATTTGTCTTTTGCCACAAGTGTGTTCCAAGATACAAACATTAATTGGTTTTGGATCTTCACATAACATATCTAACTTTTGTTTGTAGATTTTGTTTAATATTTCGTAGATTTCTCTTTGAGCGGCTAATTTGATTTTGAATATTTTTTTCACTAACGAATTTGTACATTAATTTTTTTTGTTTTTTTTTTTAAATATTTTAGTGTACGTACACCAGGTGGACGACTAGTCTATCAATATGTAAAGAAACGTCGTAATGTACCAAAATGTGGACAATGTAAAGATAAATTAAAGGGTATTCGTCCAACACGTCCAAGTGAGCGATCTAGAATATCAAAGCGTCAAAAGACCGTAGCACGTACTTACGGTGGTGTATTATGTCACAAATGTCTACGTGAACGTATCATTCGTGCATTTTTAATTGAGGAACAGAAAATCGTTAAAGTGCTTAAAAATCAACAAGCACCAAAAACTCCGAAAACACCAAAAGTTGTTAAAGCAAAATAATTGTAGAATTTTGAACAAAATAAATTTATAAAAATTCAATTATATATTTACTTTAAAAGAGACAAATTGTTTTGATGAAGAACGCTTTTTATATTATTGCATAGGGCGACCATAATTATTAATGGTGTTTGCAAATTATCAACATAATAATATCAGAATGTTACATGCATTTACTAACCTGTCAGAGTTTATTATATAAAGTATTGGATAAATGGAAATTTTCCAGAGTAATGTCGACAATGTTTATACATCACAGGACGGTATATTATTTATTAATTTGATAAATTATTTGTCTGCATTTGTTCGAGGTTTTGTAATGTCAGGTGGTCTATCGACAAAATAAAAGATTTTATTTTAACTTTAACCAATCGGGGACAATTTGTTGAACAATTTCAATTGAAAATAAAAATTGAATATTTAGTCAGAATGCTTTAATTATGCGACCGTAGCAATCGCAATGGAGTTGTCCACGTTATCACGTATATTGAGTTTTATCGTATAATGCTGTGTATGTTTTTCAGATACATTAAACAATACATCCATGGGACTGACATCATCATTATAGTGTATTGATCACTATTTTACATGGAAACAGTGATTCCAAACATGACTGTGTTGTTCACATATCTATTGTTTCTCGTTAGTCATCGCAACTAGCCTCCGTTAATATTTCATGTGACAAAACGGCAAGAATATTCACATATTAACTATGTTTACATGTGTACCGCGACGCGATAACAATGTTCAATGCATACAACAAATTTTAATTTTAATTTCATTAAAAAAAATATATGTTCGATGTGGTCACGTGTGATGTGAATGAAGTCGTTCTAAATTGGCCGAATGTGAACGTGTAGTAATTCATGCCGTTCGTTCAAGACGAAACATTGACTTTAAAATTATCATCCAAAATAAACCATACGGAGAAGCATCGCCTTTAATGACTGTGGCATGTGTATAGGTGGCCGCAGTGTTACGAAGATGAACAGTTGGATATTATACTTTAAAAAATTGTTAACAAACGAGTTTTATAGGTCGATGTTTTGTCAAGATTCTCTTTGGGCTTTTTATTCAACTATGTATCTACGATTATTTTGTTTATTCACGTATTTTTGAGAACACAGTCAATCATTTCTGGTGATGTTTTTTTTCCAGCACAACCCAAATCTGTCGTGCATCTTTTGTAATGTTGGTTTTACAATATATAAACTTAATTATTGTTATGTGAGTTGATTTTTGATGTTCAGCCTCGCTCGATTTGTGCACCTGAATTTGACCGTGCAACCCATTCTAGTATTTAGTGGAAATACCCGAAGAGCGGTCAATGCATTGGATATCTCAACAGATCAATCACCATAAAAGTATCTATAAAATAAGCACCCACATTGCGCCTATACTGAAGTTTATCAATTTGATTAGTGATTTGAGTATTATTTATAAGTCGAATACCTCAACTTTGAATTCTGTCGAAGAAGTGAAGGGTAATTGCTGGAGTACCAACCCATAAATGGGAGTCATGCTCCATAACCAGCCTTACATATGATTTTTATATAATAGCAATATTTGCCGGGCTTAAGTATTTTCTACACCGCATAAGGAAAAAAGGTCACCCAACAAAAGAAGTCTACTGTTAAAATGCTTAAAATGCATGCTTTACCAGAGACACAAAACCTAAGGAATTATAATATGAATTACACCAGCAAATTGAATTACAGATTTAGGGACATCTAGCTTATGCAACAGTACCCATTACCCGATTAGTTGTAAATCGTTATTGAGAACATTGTACGTATTTATGCGACAATACTCAACTGCGATTATCGTAATTGTCTTTTATTGAAAAAAATAGGAAAGATGCAGAGTGCTGTCATCAGCAGCAAAATTGTGAATACGATTTGAGGTTATTAAAAGTAGGTTGTTTATAAAAATGAGAAAAAGTGTAGGACATAAGACTGAACCTTGAAGCACATTTGCATCTTATGGACATAGATAAGAAATAACACCATGCAGAGTGGGCCAAATTGAGCGCTCCTCAAAACAAATCTGTACGTTCTTAGGTTGTCAATAAATACCGTAGGAGATAAGTTTAGACAGTAGTGCAGCATGTCAAACCGAATCAAATGCCTAAGATATATCAAGTGCAAAGGTAGTCGCCTCGCCGAACATGTGAATACTTCCAACTCCAGATTTATGTTACGTTTTCTGTCTTGTTTATAGACTAAGCGTAAAATATTTTAACAAAAAAAAACTTAGGTAGCCGTGCATACTTATACTGTGCACAATTTTTCAGATGTGTGCGTCGAACTAAACAGCTATATAATTTGTTGTAATGCTTTCAATTGTTTCAAATTTGATTTTACTTGCATATTTGAAATGGCTAACACATAATAAATTAGATAAAGAAAAAATTTCCTAATTTTTCACATTAGTAATTTTATTTTATAAAACCAAACTGTGGCAATACCCAAAAACATACTTTCTACATACAATAAAATTAACTGAATTTATTAAAAATAATTAAAATAATATATAAAAAAGATTTTTTCTTCAAAATGTTTTATTTATTTATTAAATAATAATATTTTCAATTAAATTTATTTCTTATACTGCCTGATTGCATACTAAAGCATATATTAACTTAAATAACCTCAAGGTTGTAAAATGTACGAAAACAATGCTAGTTTTTAAAAGGCAAAATTAAATAATATTCAATCAAATCATACATATTGTCGTCCATTTGAACAATTACGCTAATTGAAATCTAATATCACATTTGCAGCTGTGGGTTTACAGCTCGATATCAAATAGTTCACATTATAATTTGTAGAAGACGGAGAAATTCGCTGTTAGACGTTCGTAGCTATAAAGGCACGGATCTTTTTACTAATCACTACTTGACTGACAATTAAAATTAAAACTTATGGCAGAGACGTAAGGAGGTAACCTTGAACTGCGAAACGTATAAACGTTCGAAATGAAGTGACAAGACAACGGTTCGCAGGCGATTTGACGAATGAATTGGTATGTGTCGGTGTTCGACGAGACTGGAACACAGTCGCAGACGCATTGAGACAAGTCGGTGAAAATGTTTTGGGTTTCATTAACTATGATTGGAAATACTGGATCAGTGACGATACATGGAATCTAATAATGAGAAGGAAAAGCATCAAGATTGCGATTAACAACAGCAATGCGATGGACCAAAATAATCTTAGAGACTTACCGTCTGTCTGGCAAATTAACCGGGCGGTCCTGAACATCCATTTCAATATAGGGACTGTTTGCTGATCTCAAATGAGATACAGCAAATGGAAAGATGAACTGAGTACTTTAGTGGGCTACTGAATAGGTCCGAAGTTCAGGTTGCTCAAAGTCCAGATATTCTGCTCCAAGTCGTAGTGAAATCAAATCCACATTAAAACGCCTAAATGGCGCGGTAAGGCGTCCGGCACCAGAAATGTTCAAAGTGGTCTTGGATATCATTGCATCAGTATTGGATCCCATTATTGGTGAAGTGTGGTTGTCTGATGATATTCCAGCCTTATGAAAAGAGTGGTTGGTAATTATGTTGCCGAAAAAGGGTTACTTGAGTTGTATGACGAGAACTGGCGTGGTATCACCTTGCTGAACATGATAAACAAAGTTATAGCTATTATCGTGTACGACAGGATCACTCTTGTAACCGAGTATTCGAAAGGAATAGGCAGGTTTTCAGGACTGGTAGGTTTGGACAGACCATATCAATACATTACGGATTATTGTTGATCAGTCTATTGTATGGCAAACGCCATTGTATATGTTATTTGTCGACGTCAAACAGGCATGCGATAGTATTGATCGTAGTATGAGGTGGACAATTCTAGAAAGTTATGGAATACCGTCAAAACTGATGAATATGATTCGCGGTCTATATCGTGATTCACAAAAAATAAAAAACGTGGATGTATACTGTCACCACTATTGTTCCTGCTCGTCTTGAATTGTGGTTATGACCAAAGTAAACTTTGAATTGCACGGTATCACATGTGGGTCTAATCGGTCTACTTGAAGATCTTGACTTCGCTGACGACATTTGCTTGCTTTCGACACAAACTGAGTTGGACATTAGACTGAAATTTGAACGACTTGTGAAAGAAATACAGCTCACAAGTCGCTCTAAAAATCAATGTTCAAAAGACGAAACTAATGAAAATTGGTATGTCGAAGAGGTGTTCACTTGCAGTCAACGGTGACGTAATAGATTTAGTAGATGACTTCCAATATTTGGAAAGTTTTTTAACAATTGATGGTGGTGCAGAAACATATGTAAGGTTTCGTATACAAAAATCTTGGCAAATGTTTGGTATGCTGAATAGAGTCTGGTGGTCGTCAAAAATTGAAAAAAAAATACAGTTTCACATTTTTAAAACAAATTGTTTATCGGTACTACTGTATATGGCTTGGCTGCAAAAGTTATAAGTTGACAAATAATATCGTGTCACAAATTAAAATTTTCGTCAATAGGTGCCACAGACGCATACACAAAATTTTCTGGCCAAATACAATATCAAATGAGAATTTGTCAGATGTGGAGACGATGTGCAAAATTTTCAGTTGAAGAAAGTGGAATTGGATCAACCATACACTAAGGTGACCGGTAGGTAATATTGAAAAAATACGCACTTGACTGGAATTCGTAGGGTATTATAAAAAAACGGTCGTCCAAAAATAACGTGGTGAACTACACTAAGGAGGCTCTGGCACCCGTTGATTGAGATGGAGTGAGATGTGAAGGGGCTGCTCTGGTCAGCGAACAATTTTATACACTTAAATGGTTTTTGAATTTGAATTTGAACATTACATTACATTATCTTGATCGCATCATATTTGAGGAACTTTTAAATTTATCACAAAATGACTTGAACTTCCTCAATATATATATATATGGAAACTTCTTATACATACTTATATATTAGTGTATCTCTAAACTTCGAGATATTCTGAATAAAAAAAAAAAACAAAAAATCTCTAAATTAAAATTAATAATAAAATCTGAGAAAATTATACTGAAAATGCCATTGGCACAAATCTCATCACAGATTTCATACTGATATTATTGCCATAAAATTACTTAAACAATAAGTTTTTATGTTTATATTTTTATACAAAATTTAATTTTACAAAAAACATTCTATAGTTTTCATTTGTTTATAATTAAAAATATTTATTTACTTGTTTAATAATATTCATTTAAATTAGTAAAGCATCATTAAGTGTTACTACAGTACAGACTACAGCATTTTAAGTAATATTCACAAGTATAATATCAACATTTCATTGTCAAATTAAATAAAGAATTATGTCCAAGGATATGAAAGAATGAAATTGGTAAAATATAGAAATGTGATAAAATTCGTTGCACTAAAGAAGAAAAGAAAAAAACAACCGCATACAGGTAATTCTATAGATGTTGTTAGTTACGAATGGAGTGGTGGTCGACTATTATCTTTAACTTTACATTGTATCACTGGTAAGTCTCGATCAAGATATATGTCAGTAATGACGTGAGACTAAAAAGATGGTATTAATGTCGTGTTTATTGAAAAAAAAACATCTCAATAACAAAGTATAGATATAGTTGAGCTGGAGATTATCCACCAGTCTATTGAAATATAAATTATGATTAATTCTACATTTGTATTTTATACATATTAGAAACGACAAATTAACATCGTAATGTGCTCCTATGTGCCCTTGAGGTGAAAATAAGATATTGTTAAAAACATTAGTCGTAGACGGTAGGGAAATCAAATTGAATAACATCAAACACACATTGAAAATATAACCAGATATATCTCTATATACAGGAGAAGTGTCTTAATAATTATACGTTATACAATGTCACTTATTCGATGATAACAATAATAATGTGTTAGAGATGGTGAATGAATTTTTCGATTATTTGTGTGGAAATAACGTAATGACGTAACTTCAAAATGATCAATCCAATAAAAAATTATGTAGAACAGAGTAGAAATACTTTAAAACATTTACACTGAAGTCGTCGTTATATTTTTGGCTAAATAAAATAATAATAAAAAAAAATGATCAAAAATAACTTCGACCATTTCTTGACGACGCCGGTGTAGATTCGGCATTTTGCCAAATATTTTGTGTCCGTGAACGTGACTGAGAAATTCTATTGTTGGTACTGTTGATATTATTACCACAACTACTACTATTATTATTATTATTATTACTATTATTAACAAAACTTTGATCATAATTACATGCCTGTTGACCGCCTGAGGTTGACGACAAAAAACGTGCATTCATATTGTTGCGATGATTATATTCTGTTGTATTATTATGATTATTATTATTATTATTGTTAGTATTAGTATTATTATTACTATTATTAACAAAACTTTGATCATAATTACATGCCTGTTGACAGCATGAGGTTGACGACAAAAAACGTGCATTCATATTATTGCGATGATTATATTCTGTTGTATTATTATGATTATTATTATTATTATTATTAGTATTATTATTATTATTATTATAATATAAGAAAGCCTCTTCAAATATTGTTTTCTTAATTGGTATATCCCAAAGCGAAGGAATATTTGTTAATATAGGTGTATCTAATAAACTAGGAATTGTCGATAATATTGTGGATGGCGTTGTTGTTGGTGATGGCGATGGTGATGGTGATGATGATGGCAATGCCAATGTGGTCATACTGACTGCATTTTGACCAATGGTTTGATTTTGATTTAAATTTATTCCTGATTTATGATAAGGTGCTGGTACTCCTACTAATATTATTTCATTGTTAGAAGCAATCGATTTACAATCACTTGAAGATGAACGATTCCGTGAATTTGAATCATTATGATGTTGATGGTGTTGTTGTTGCTGCTGTTGTTGTCGTTGATTTGTATTTCTATTACGATTTCGTTTTCTTGAACGTGTCAACGTATGAACAGTAGACGTTGCTTTATCTTTTAATGACTCGGATACCATTGGTTTTTGAATAATAAATGGTTGATCGTAAATCTTTTGTATTTCACTAGTGCTTGCCGGTGATAATGGTGGTGAATCATTAATAATAATCACAGAACTATCACTATCCGAATCGGTGCCAGTACTAGTACTAATACTAATACTAATACTATTACTATTACTACGATTATAACTATTATAATTGTCACCTTTACTATTTCGATTGTTTTGTCTATTTTTTACGATTAATGATAATTTTTTCTTTTTTATATAACGATCCACAAAATCATTACCACTATTTTCATTGTCCGAAGAACTTTCATTTATTTTTAATTCTTTAAATTTTTCAACATTTTCTTTGTGGTTTTTGTTATCGATGTGTCGCAAATAGTCCTCTTTTCTAGCTGCTACTGTAGACTAAAAAAAAATAAAAAAAATAATGATGTACATTTCTTGGTGACAATATATTGTGATTTAATAGTTTAACAACAAAATCTACAATTGAGTGCTGCCTGCTCAAGTGCTTGTAGCATCTAGTAGTGGTGGTCATCGTGAATTTAGTTTAAATACTAATATATACATTTAAAAACAGATACATTTATAAGTACGATGGATATGGTTTGATCTTTGCAGCTGTGTGTTTTATTAGTCAGGCGTTCGATAATATTGATCTTTATTTAAAATGTGGTTAACAAAAATGCTGAAACATTTATTCATGACCAAGTAAATGGTTTTGCACGTTGGAATTCTTGCCGATATTTTGGCTTCTGATGAATGTAAACATTGTAAAGATTTTGACTTCAATAAACATTGCCATGACAAATTGAGTTAGACATGAGTATCAAATGGGATATATAGATAATGATAATAAATACATTGGACTACAAATTAGTGTTTCAAGGACGAAAGTAACGTTAATAGCATCATATATTTGTTTACAGCAAAAAAAAAAATAGAAAATGTAGAGGACTACATTTTAGAAAGGTGTTCTGAAACAATTGTTATATATATAGTCTGTACAATAGTAATATAGTCTGAAAATCATCGCGATGTTCAAGGAATTTAAAGTTTGTTTGCCCAACACTCAATTGTATGACAGCGAAAATTAGTAGTTTGACAAAAAATATTGCATAATAAATTTAATAGATACCTACATGACCAAACACAATATCGATTTATGGACTTGTAAATCTTGAGGCGATAAACAATATTGTTAATCGAAGAAAGTGCAATTTGGGGGTACCCTTTAATGTCTATAAATACAAACACAAATTAACTTTTGAGTGCGTTTCATATGGAAACAGTATTGGAACGGAGACATCTGTCCATAAATTTCGGGAAACACATATTCGGTGCAACAGACGAGACATACGCGATATGACAGTGCCCCGAATTTTAATTGTGCGATCAATAATCAACAGAACGTGAATTTATTGAGATAATTGAAATCCGAAAAGCAGATAACAAATTTCCATCAAAATGTATGAGGAAGTTAGGAGCAGCTTAAATATGCGTTAACAAATATAGTTGTGTCTTACTTGCATTGAATTTTACAATATTTGCACGCCGCTAAACAAATATTAACACCAAATCATTGTTAAGAGTGTAGTTCATATTTTCACGGAAAAAATTGACGATAATACACCTACCCCCGTTGGCTTTTATAAAAAATAATAAATAATAATAGAAATAATAAGAATGGTGTGCCAGAGTACTGTCATCAGCATAACTGTGAATTGGGTTCAGAGGTAATTATTACAAATTAAGAAGAGAGTAGACAATAGAACTGAACTCTGGGGAAACCCTGCATCAAAATTAAAAGTGTCAGATATGACGCCATTCAAAACAACTTGAATTGAATGCTCCGTCAGACAGTCTAACACCCAACTTCTTACAATAGTATGACAGCTTTGACAGCTTTGAACAGCTTTGACAATAATGGCCTATGAAATGCCTTAGATATTTCGAATGCAAGCACCTTCGTCTCACCAAACATGTGCAAGATTCTACTCCAAATCTCAGTAAGATAGGTTATAATTTTTCCAGTCGATCTTCTAGAACGAAACCCATATTGACGATCATGAATAATATTGTTAGATTCCAAATACGATATAATCTTGAAGTTAATTATTTTTTCAGTATGGGTTTGGAATTTGAACTATGGGACGAATATCCATGTTAATGTTCAAATTCTTAAAAATTCTATTTATGACTCTTAATAGAATAGAAAATGGGCATTTAAATCGTCCAGTTTTGTGTTATTTGCGAACATGGCAGCCAATAAATTATAGCCCTTTGTATAGAACATGTAATAGAGTTGTCATTGGAATAAAAAAAAGTATGAGAATACAGGATTTAATAAATTTGCTGCTTACAGCGCCGACAAATAAATGACCAAAAACTCTTTCGGTCCTTTCGAACAGTCAGTATTTTTCGCTTCAATTGACTATCAAAATGATGTTTAGCATACTCAATGACTTTACCACATGTGTCCCTAGTAGCTAACATATGTTTCGTGGCACGATTATTTCTAATGAGTATGCCTGCTTTTTATTTTGTTACTACATCCACGCATTTTTCATCGCACCAAGATTTTCAATCACTCTTAACCAATTTAATCGAGTTTGGAATATAATTGTACATTCCAAAGAAAAACACGGATGGAAAATATTTCAACAGAACGATACAGGCAGGCCAGAAGGCTGAAGAAACTATCTAATACCAGCATATAATTTTTGCAGACCATCCCAGTCAGCCCTCCTCGTAATGCCATATACGCGATTCTTTTCGACGTACAAACTACTGGCTGTGGTTGCGACATATATGGAAAAGAAGCGGTGACAAGACGGTGATTAGAGACGCAAATAGGTGATCGAACATGAACAGAGTATTTGTCACGATGCGAAGACAAAATTAAATCAAATCGATGGACTATGGATAGACAATACAAGTGCCAATAGGTATACGCGTAGGACCGATAGCCAAATTCTTTAAGATTAATTTCTGCAAAATGTTTGGCGTATAGAGGTCATAGGATTGTCGCTAACACCAGATTGGACATGCCAAGAAATATTATGGACATTAAAATCACTGCTATCATGAAATCACTCAAATTGGGATTCCTATAAAGGAAACAAAAATATATGATGTGGTTAGTTAAATGAATCTTTGTCGACATAATATTGAACCAACAATATACAGCACATCATTTCGAACATAAATAGCAATACCTCCGATGATCTACGAAATTGGTAAGCAGCACGTAATTCGTACAATAAAAACATTCAGCATCACCAGTATAGTGACTTGGACTTGAGGTCTCGTTCATTACAAGAATATGGGGTTTGTATTAGTTTGTAAGTGAGCATATACACAGAAAAGATTTTACATCAATTATATTGATTTTGGGGTCCATTGGAATTTAAATGTTTATAAGCAATTAGTTCAGGAGAATTGGACTGACAGTACTAAAGTCTACAACCAAGGACATTCAATGAACTATACTAACGTAATAAATGTAGATACAGACAGAGAAAGGACATCATAATTGTGTATTTTTTTGTAGACTATTTACACCCTGATGACAATTGAAAGAAATTTACTTAACTGAAATTAAAGTATAATAGAATATCAGGTCGTTGAGCAAAGTTGTGAACAATTATGACGATACGAAATGAAAGACCAAACAAAAAATATGCTACCCAGAGAACATGATGAACAATAGCGATAGCGATTGTCAATGTCCCCATGGTGTTCTCAAGTGAAATAAAATTAATTATAATCATATAATTCATACAACGTTTAAGAATTCAATCGAAAAAATTATATTCAATCTGCAAGATCAAATAATCGTATATAAAAAGATATTTGTTCTACTTCATATGTAGTGCCTTTAAGATTATCACACTGTTGTGTTAGAATATAATCTAGTAGAGTGCATACTTTTTGCTTTAATAGAAAATAAACCTATAATATTAAAAAAAAAAACAAAAAAAAAACAACAAATACTGGTACTTACATCACAAATCAAACAAGTTAATATACGATATGAAGAAAATGCATCAATATCAATATCAAGTACAGTACTTTGAGATGGATCAATTATTTCTGGATTTACTATCGATACTGACATTACATTTACCAATTCATTTATACGATTAATTAGATTTTTGTCAAAAACATTAACAGCATTTAAGAAACGTTCGTATTTTTGTTTAAAAAACATAATTTCTATATTAAGATTAGTTATCTGAAAAGGATATAAGTAATTTAAAATAACATTATTTATTCATTCAATTGGATAAAAGATATAGGAAAGTAAAATGTTTACATACACATTTAATAGGATCCAATGTTTTAGCTGATTTTCGCTTCGGCATTGCTGTAATAGGTAAACATATAAATTAATAAAAATATGTTATTTAAATAGTTATTTGTTAATTATTACTAAATATATATATATATATATATATATATATATTTATTACCTATTTAACCCCACATATTTACTGAGAAATTCTCCAGATTATCTAGGTTTGTAC